>JAHXMU010000570.1:755403-786868 GCA_019455685.1 Philornis downsi
AAAATCAGGAGACATTTGACTTCTGATTAACAGAACGTTATAAAACTAATTATTGCGGGTAATGAGAAATAGATGTACCCTTATGATCTGAGAATAATTAAGTGTCAAAGATGAAGCAAGAGCGAAAAAATCATGGTTATGTTAAAAATTTTCTCCATTTATTATGGTGTTGTGCACTATGAGTTTCTTGAACTGAGCCAAGTTGTAAACTAGGAATATTTTTTGAGTGTTATGCGTCGTTCATGTCCAGCTATTCGCAAAAAGAGGCCGGATTTATGAGCAAACAACTTCAGGTTTTTCCACCATGATAACGTGCCATCTCACGCCGCAGTGGCTTCTAAATTGAATTGGAAATTTTAAACAAGTCGGAAAGTCAACATTGGTGTTGTAAAAGTCGACTTTTGTTTCTGATTTTTAGATACTCTTTTATAGCCAGATCTATGAAAGAAAGCTCTTTATAAAATATGAAAGATATTGTGTCAGCATCAGCATATAGAAATAGTATCAATAAATGCCTGTAATAAAATAATAAATAGTAATAATAATAATATTAATAAATGTCTAATCTCAAGAGCATCGTGAGCGTTTTTTGTAATTCCATCTAAACGTTGGGATTTGTTAAAAATTTAGGTTGTTATAAATCAAGCAAGCGAATTGAAAATAGTCGGACGTATAACATCCACAGGACATTCCAGACATGAACATTTTCATTCGATGTGACAATTAGGCGTGGTTCCAGCTATTATGGTTTAGAATTTTAGTTTTGCAGATTATTACTTTTGTTTTGTTATTGTATTTTGTATGTAAATTTCCTTTTTCCCATCACCATAAGCGCTTTGGAGCGTTGGTCAAAGTGCGCGAGCCCGCGCCTAAAAATACAAATAAGCCACCTCAGAGGTGATACGCGTCCTCACACATTAGGTACACTACACGAACATCGTAGGGTCCAGAATACACCACATTTTTGGCACAGCCAGTAGGATCCAAACCTACTGGTCTGTGATCTGTGTATAACAAAAAAATACACAACATTTGTGTAACCGTAAAAAGTTTACACAACACAGCCCATCGACCGCCGTTTGGACTTCGACAACAGAATTGCTTTTTGATTTTCGGTCACCCATTGCATAGAAAAATAAAGTTTAGGGTAGGTAAGATTTAATATGAAATAAATGTGATACCGAGATTGTATCAGAGAGCGAATGCCGGTGTATACAGAAAGTAATTGGCTTCGCTTTTTCCGGGTATGCTAATCCTCGTTGATGCTGTAGAGCGCTGATCTAGTGCGCGAGTTCACGCCTTTGTAAAAATGGGCAAAGGTGTATCACCTCACAGGCAATACGCTCACTACGGCAATACGAGCACTAGGACTAAGGGCTACAGTAAACGCCTACGATAGATCCAGCATCACAGTCCATGAATATAGGAGTAAGTTCTTATTGTTTGGATATATTTCCTTTCAAGCATGACAGCTCCATGACTCCATGGCTCCTGATCGTTTGCTAGCTAGCTTTAGCCTTTATTAAATGAAACCAGTGGATATCACTACTTATCAGAGTTGATATACGACAATACACTATACACGAGTGATAGGTCACCGGTCTTAAGAGCACCCAGGACTGAAGAACACAGAACACCCTAAACCTCACGATCTAAGGGCGTAGTAAGTTCCTGCTATAACCAAAATGTCAATATCCACATAACTTAATTCATATCTTCACGGTTTTTGATTAGCGTTGAAAGAAGCAAGTCATGAAGCAGAAATTGGGAGTGAATTGCAGTTTGATTTTCGGCCACCTGTTGTGGCAAAGAATATGTAAGGTGTCGTATTATTGTCACCAATAGTGTAGGGCGTAGCGGTAAGGTTCTGTGACTTGAGAATGGGAATCAATTTGATGTCGCAGCAAATTACCCTGTTGCAGCGATATCCCAAAAACTGAAGTAATTAATGTAGGCCAATGCACGATACGATGCATTTTTCCATATGTGGAATGTCTAACGGGGGCATTGGCGCATTAATAAATAAAGAAATGACGAATGTATGTCAAACTGAAGTAATTAATGTAGGTCAATGTTTACGGTGTTACGGGAGCATTGACACATTAATAAACAAGGAAATGACGAACATTTGTCAATGGGTTTTGCTCTAACGTTGCATTTTTTTTAGGCGGAAATATGTGGCTGTTTTTGCTGACTCTTATTTCTGAGCAGTATTTGGGTTGGCTCTCAGTCGATAGCGGCAGAAACAAATTATAATAAGAAAAAATTAATTGTATAAATAAAGCTAGTTGCCGTATAGGCAACACAGATGGTCTCAGACACAGATGGTCTCAGACACAGATGGTCACAGACGCGGATGGTCACATAGACAGAGGAACCAAACCTCAGAGGCTTAATGATTGCAGTGGCATTTGAAGAAAAGGTAAGTAGAAGATAAAACTAGTTGCCGTTTGGGCAATGACTATCTCATCGCGGGCTCGCGACTTTAAAAAACAGGCCACCTCTTTCACGTAGGCACACTGACCCCCCCATTGCTCACATACACACACAATTAAACACACAACTTTCTACAACATTTGAGAGTTGTGTATATTTAAAGCCACATTTTATATACACAAATAGATTTTACAACATTTGGCGCAGCCGGTAGGATTTGAACCTGCTGGTTTGCGAGTTGTGTAAAATTAAATACACAACAATTATTTTTTTACAACAATAGTCAAAGAGCTAAGTTAGGTTTAGTTTTTCTGGTTTTCAGATCATAAATTAGCACGAAATGCAGTTTGGTCTTCGTCCTTTTGGGACAGAGCCAAAACCTAGGTTAAGATAGGTTACGGTTTCATAGACATAAATGTTGCTTACCAATGGTGAGTGGAATCGATCCAAATTAACCTATGCGACAAATAAGTGGTTCTTTGATTTTCTAACTTACTTTCTCCAGTTGAAAATATAGCAACTGCTGCCTTTCGCTGACTCAGCAAGGACTGCAATATGGCTTTCGGTAATGGTTAAAGTATGTTATAAAACATAGTAAAAATAAATACATTATTTTTCCAAAAGATGGTTTTATATCTCGTGCTATGTAAGTGCGATCGGGTTGCGACAGATGGCATTAGAGAGATAAGACTTTGTGCGCTAAAAACTGCTGAGACAGTTTTGTGGTTACTTTACACGGTATCGTGTCAGAGCGCGTCAAAAATGTTCACCAGCAAAGAGAAAAATACAGTTTTTCTTGAAGATGAAAACGCTGAAGGCTGAAAATTTAAACAGTCTTTATGGTCCTAATATCGCAACAGCACAATTTTGGTTTCATTCCGGCAAATTTGATGTCAAAGATGCACCACGCTCTAGAAGGTCAATTGTCGAAAATGTCGGTAAATAATGGAAAACGTCCTGTGTAAGCTTTGCTGCGATTGCCCAAGAACAAACCGTTGAACAAAAAACCGTTTGGAACCACTTTAATAGGACTGGATACAAAAAGGAGATCGATGTATGAGGGCCACACTAGTTAACGCAGAAAACTTGTCCCATTCAAGGAGCGGATATTGACTGGCTGTGAAAAATGGGTCGTCTACAACATCAAGCGAAAATGGTCGTGGTCGAATTGCGGTGAGCCAAATCAAGCAGCGGTGAGCCAAGACAAAATTAACGGTTATTAAGGCTTTGTCACGTGTTCGATGTGATTGATATGGAATCATCCGCAATTGGCCAGAAGCGGTCAGATTTGACCAATAGGAGAGGAACACCAGGGCGCACACGTCGTGAGCCTCTCGCCAAACTCTCCGGGAACTAGGTTGGGATATTCTAACGCATCCACTTTATTGTCTAGACCTAGTATAAAATTATTGTCAACCGTTTCTGCCTACGGCGAATGACTTTCTTGGTATAAAATTCGTTTCCAACCTATCAATATCGACAGTATCTTGGCCAATAGAGCCGAGGGTTACCATTCTAAATAAAGACTTCAATGCCACGCAAAAATTAAGGATTTCTTTACAATACATCTTAATATAAATGTTGCTCACCAACAATAAGTGGAATTAGATTTAATTTCTTCTAATAATAATAAGTCAGAAAAAGTTCAGTGGCCACTGAAATTTCTGTGGCGCCACAACATAAATAAGTGAAGGGGTAACCCTTCAGGTGTGCTACCCGCTATATTTCACTACACTCATTATGTGTGTGCAATGATCGTGTAGAATATTGACTAGACGAATTTGAAGATTATGATTTTCGCTACATGATATTGAAAAAAGCAAATTTTTGTACTGTACTTTAAGTTTTTAAACTAGGTTATTGAACTAGGTTGTAGAATTGTTATGTACTATTATTATGTTTAATTTCAATTTAGTTATTTAATGGTTAAATTTAAGAATCAATAGCCCAGAAGATATTCTTAGGTTATCGAAGGCATTCGTAATCATTTATAATCAATGGAGGAACATAGGAAGGTTCGTTTCCAGAACAAATTTGACCGCATGAAAGTTGGACATTTTTCAAAATTCCAAGGGGCATTAGAGCAGCTTACTCCGATATGGAAGATCATCCATAACTGGAACATCCAGGTGACCTGCTTTGTTGAGAGACTCTGGAACGAGATCCAGAGAAGGTGCAAGGACCAGGAAAATTACCTGCTGCTAAAAGCAAAGGTACAAGGGACCCCAAGCCTAACTCGCTTAGACGAAGCAAATCTCGTGTTTGAGGAGCTGTGCGCGGTAGTGGAACCCAACGAGGAAGTTAAGGAAGAAAAAATAGAGGAGTTGCGCGCAGAGTTACGTGCGCCAGCAACTCAAAACAGGAAATTAAACGAAACGGTCAGGGAGAACTTGCGTGAAGCCGAAGAATTGGATATACAAAACGAGAGTCTGAGAAACGCAATTGACAGACTTGGCACTCCAAATACGATGAGAAAGCTAGAATTCTGCAACTTGCAAGAGGCCGTAGAGCGTGTCAGCGAACTGCAGACACAGCTCCGGTGGCCCGCAGGAAAAAAAAGTCGAGGAAAGGCGTAGCCTTTTCCATAAGGAAGTCCTTCAGTTTAGTGGAAAAGTCTCTGAGACAATGTCAGCGGTGGACTTAGCTAAAACTGTCCAGGCACTGGTGCCCACCTTCGGGGGTAAACAATCCACGACCTACCAAACGGACGTTTACAAATTTGTAGACGGCTGTAGGCTGGCTGCCAAAGGGTATCAAGCGATAGGATGGCCGATTTTACCGACATCCTCAAACAAAGATTGTACGGAGACGCCTACCAACTGGCGAGACTAAGAACGTTTATATCAGTAGAGAAATTATTGTCACTGATAAAGGTAATAAACCTAAGGACACGATCATTGGATTCCGTCCTTAGGGAAATTTATGAGGCTAATCAGCGATCTGACGAAGATATTCGCCAGTTTGCCAAACAGCTTCAGACTCTGTCCTGCACGGTAAAAATGATTCTGGCAGAGTTATACAAAGATAAGGCAGATGATATAGTGGTAACCGAATTGGAGAAAAAACTGAAGGCATCCTTCATGCCGGACTTTCGGGACTCGATGGTGCGAGGTAGGTTGTTGGCAAGCACAACCACTAAGTTAAATGGAAGTTCTGGAAGAGGCACTAACTGCACAGGCAACATTGCGGAGGGGCGACGAGCCACCAACCAATAGAATCAGGTATCATGAGACTTATCAGGATGACGATAGAGCAACAAGAGAGTTAGACTCTATGTCAGGACTGCTGGCAACGGTAGAGCGACTACTGAGGAAGGTGGAGGGTGAACAAACAAAATCCCGAGTTATAGGACATCGCCAAGACGATGTGAAAACCAGTGGAGACCGGCCACCGTGTTCTTTCTGCCATAAGCCGGGGCATACTAGGGATGTATGCTGAATAAGTAAGAATACAACTTATTACGAAAAGTACCAAGCATACGGCCATGAGCCCAGTGAAAATTGCGCGGCAGGGGAGCGAGTTATGTTTCCGCGTTTTGGCTTTTCACAAAAAAAATTAAAATTATTATTGTTTTCTTTGTTTTTTTTTTATTACAAAAAAAAAACTCTATTTATTTTCTTGGTTTTAAGCTTAACAACTTCTTGACCGAACGGGGGGAACAAGATTGACTTATCCTAATTACAAGTTATTTTTGTTAATTAACATTATTGTTTTATTTGTTAATAATTCTACTGAATATAGCATTTTCGTTTGGGAACGGAAATGCCGACATGACAATAATTATTGCAAATTATTTTATTAGTGAAAAGTTAGTTAAATTGGGACGGTTGCAATTCTCAGAATTGCGAGCGAAAAATATACTTTGTTACATTTTCTTCATTTAGAGCTTTTTAATTTACTAACGAAGTTAATTCTTTTATATTAAATTGGGACGGTTGCAATTCTTGGAATTGCGACCGACAAATAGTTTCGTTTTATGAATTTATTCATAATTTCTTTAAACAAATCGGAAATAAGTTTAATTTTTCATTTTTCTTTATTTATTGGTGATTATATTTGCAATAAACTTCCAAGCAGGGTATTGAAATTTCAGCTCCAGAGATCGCACTAGATGGTTCGGAAAAGCTTGAAGAGGGCAAAGTTATGGTCAAAACGGGATCAAAATCAAAAATCAAACCCGAATCATTCACTATCGGTGACAAAGTCCTCCTTAAAAACCATACCAGGAGGAATAACTTTTCGAGGATTTGGTTAGGGTCATATGAGGTAGTGGGCGTAAATGGTCCGACGACTACAACACTACGGATGAAGGGAAGGCCCCGAAAGTGACATAACAATAACCTGAATATGTTCAATATGTATAGTGGGAATAAACCGAACTTGAGCAACTTTGGGTTAGCCGAGTTGTTGAGTACGTAAATGAGCCAAAATGCAAACTAATGTGAATTTTAAATCAATTTTTTTTTTGTTATTGCTTTATTCGATTGGATTCAGTTACAAGATCTTAGTGGAGGCAATTTGTTCACATTTTGTAGAGCCTTTAACTTTAACTTAAATGAGTTTAATATTACATTTTACTTTTTTTTATTGATAATTATATTTACAATAAATTAATCTATAGGGTCGTTCCTAATGTATGTGTTAGTATTTGGTTTTATATACTTAACTTCTCCTTCCTTTAGATTAGAATTCTCTTGAATTCTTTTATTTAATATTATTTTAATATATCTTTGTTTTAAAGTTTTGATTTCTTAAAATGTTATTTTATGTGAGAAGGTTTTTTTCTGTGTGTGTATTTTCAATTACTTGTTTTTCTTCTATGTTTTCAATTATATTTGAAAAATAATAGTCTTTCATTCTAACTGAACAATTATTAAAATTTACGATATATTTTCCGTTTAAACTAATTTTTTCCAAATTACAATTTTGATTGATACTAATATTTATTGCATTCTTAATTATGATTGTATCTATATCTAATTGTATAAATTAAAAACGATTGCAACAAATTAAGTTTTTAAAAATAGTTGCGAGTCGCTAACAATGCGTCTTGTTTATTTATTAATCAGAACAGAACTGAAAACAATCATAATCTAATGAACTACCCTAAACTGCACTGGCTGCACATACCAAGAAAGACATAGTCGTGAGAGTGTTGTCAGCAAGTTATTCTAAATCTGAAATATTACTCCGAATATGTGCTGACGGTATGTCTATGATGAATGCGCGTGTTGAAGTTGTTGGATCAACTTATTTATTGTTAAGTCTTCCCCCTTTAAATCCATACGTCCTCGTATGGGTTAAGAAGAAAATGGTAAGCTGTGGATGCTTTTTAATGTGCCCTTCTTTTGTAGGTCATGGTAATTTTCGGAAAACTTATTGACGGTATCGGGATTCGTCGTCTGTGTTTCAGAGCGGGCCTCGACGTCTTGGGCTTCCTGCATTTCTGCTGGTGTTCTTTTCGTGCTTCTATTTCTGTTTTCCATTAGGTACTTCTTTAATGAAATGACCACCACTGCTATGAAGATTCCCAGCATCCCAAAGTGTAGGGATAGACTTAACCAGTTTCTTGTCTTTAGTTGACTTATCAGAAGGTTATTTTTGACATGCATTTCATTTACATTTTATTACTATAGATTCTGTTGTCTAATTTTATGGTGGAGTTAAAGTGGTGTACAACATAGGTCAATTTCCCCAATAAATTGGTTCAGCAACAGTATTCCTTCTTCTATTTCCTCTACTCTTGGTATGTGCTTGTTGTTTGTTGTTTGTATCTTGATATTTGGCTGGCTAGCAGTTTTGGAATGCAGTTAGATTCAGTAATGTCTATAAACTTGTCTCTATTACAAATTGTTAAGTTTTTTTCTGTGTGTATATTTTCAATTATTTGTTTTTCTTCTATGTTTTCAATTATATTTGAAAAATAATAGTCTTTCATTCTTACTGAACAATCTTGAAATTTACGATATAATTTCCGTTTAAAATAATTTTTTCCAAATTACAATTTTGATTGATACTAATATTTATTGCATTCTTAATTATGATTTTATCTGTGTACAATTGTATAATTTCTAAGTCATTATTCTTTATTAGTTGACAGTTATTTTTTATTGGACAGTGATTGCTTAAATTAAAATTCTTTAAATGTTTATTTTCTTCAAATTTGCATGATTTCAATCAAATTTGAAATCAAACTCAATTGTTTGCTCTATTACAGAGTCTATCTCGTCGTTGTGATCATTATATTTTAGCTTAACAGTTATAAATGTTTTGGTTATTTGTATTTCAAAAATTAAACATGAATTATTAAAAAATGCAGTTTCTATCTGAATATATTTTAGCTTATTATAATCTATTGCATATTTTTTTATTTCACTATAAGTCAGAATACTTGGATGTGCAATACCATATTTTGTGGATATTACATTATCCTGTAGATGTTCTATTCTAATTTTAATTAGTTGTATATTTAATAGGTGTTCTAAATATATGTGTTTATCATTTTTGGTTTCAAGAAATTTATTGATAGAATTTAATTCTCTTTCTGTTACGTTTCTGTCATTTTTGACGATCATTTTTAGATGGCTTTTAGTTTCGTTAAAATAATCATTAATCAGAATTTGGTGGTTGTTATTTTCCTTAATTTCGCCAATACGAAAAAGATGTTTCTGAATGTTTTGTCTGTCTTCGTCGTTCATAGTCCCAAATAACCATTTCGAAACACTATCTATTCCGTTAATTAGTCCCCTTCGCTGTCTGTTCTGTTTTGGTATCAAAGTAACTAATTTATTTCTAGCATCTAACAATTCTAATTGAAGTCAACGTTTATTCTTTGTTTTTCATTAAACTTATATTTTCCGTCATCTTGTTTAAAATGTTTTCTATTTCGTGTAAGTTTACTATATGCAATATTAGATCTGATTCCTTAACTATGTCTACTTTTTTCATGTAAATGTTTATAAATCCTGGGTTGTTCCGTAAGTCGTCTTGTAGTCAGTTCCCCGTCATTCAGTGGTATCCATGTTGTCGTCAGTAGGAAAATGGCCGTTATCTGTAAATTTTAGCGGTCGTTTAATATTACAACGATGTTTTCCTTCTAATTTGGTTCTTTTATATTTTATATTTGTTCGTTAAGTCTCAGAGCTTTATAATTTTTTATAAACTCTTCTTCTCTTGTTTCCCTATAATCTTCTCTTTTTAAATTAAGTATATCTTTCTCTTACATTCTTCTAAATTTTCCTTGATTTTTTGTAAATCTTTACGTCCTTCCGGTGCTTCTTTCGGTGTGTATTTTATGCTAAAATGAAACCTTTCACTGTAATTTCTTATTGCTCGTTGAATTAGTTGCAGTATCGGTAAATCTTTGTTTGTTTTTGATATGAAATTCTAAATTTTTCTGCTATAGTGTAATGGAGTCTCTCTATGTCTGAATTTCCTGTGTGACTGTTCGGTTTTGCTAAATGCAGTTCAATCCCTGGTTCTCGTAAAAATTCTTTTATTCTTAACGTTTTAAATTCATTATCCGCTATTATTTTACTTGGTTTTCCGATTTTAGTAACGTGCTATTCCAATTTTTCTATTATGGTTACATGGTTTCTGTCGCTTAGTGCATCAGCAGTTCCAAATTTGGAAAACTTATCTGTTGTTGTTAAAAAGTGATGGTCTTTAATTACATATGTGTCGACATGTATAATTTGGTTCTTATCTGAAGGGGTCTCGGTAACCTGAAATTTATTTTTAATTGGATGTCTATCATATTTCACCTGTTGACAAAGGTTACATTGATTTATTACTAATTGAATTAACTCCATGAGTTTTGAGAAGTTTATCTTAGTTTAGTTGGCTCTCGGTCGATAGCGGCAGAACAAATCATAGTAAGAAAAAATTAATTGTATAATAATATAAATAAAGCTAGTTGCGATATAGGCAACACAGATGGTCTCAGACACAGATGCGCCACAGACACAGATGGTCTCAGACGCGGATGGTCACAGAGACAGAGGAACCAAAATTGAAAGGCTTAATAATTTCAGGCGCATTGAAGGAAAAGGTAAATAGAAGGTAGAACTAGTTGCCGTTTGGGCAATGACTATCTCGTCGCGGGCACAGGCCACCTCTGCCACGTAGACACACCGACCCCCCCTTACACACATACATTACACACACATTAGCTTTCACTACACTTAATTAGATTATACAACAGTTGGCGCAGCCGGTAGGATTTGAACCTACTGGTTTGCGAGTTGTGATTTTTGTATACAACACTATTTATAATAAGTTGTATTGACAATATTACTACTATACTTTGCTATAATATTCTATGATTTTAACAGATATATTTTGGATAATATAAACTATCTTCTTCTGTTACTTTA
Source organism: Philornis downsi (assembly GCA_019455685.1). Taxonomy (NCBI): domain Eukaryota; kingdom Metazoa; phylum Arthropoda; class Insecta; order Diptera; family Muscidae; genus Philornis; species Philornis downsi. The sequence continues at coordinate 766,215 of JAHXMU010000570.1, forward strand.
CACAGCTAGTGCTGTGTTGCCCCTTCACCAAATAAAACCACTGTTTTATGATTTTTATTTCGAACAGCTAGTGCTGTTACTTTGTTGAAATGAGTTTTTTAACTGATTGTTTGCAAGAATTTGGTAGTACTTTTTGCTATTAAATTTATGTTTTTTATTTTGTTTTCTTCTGCTCACTTTTTGTCAACAGGGCATTATTTACCTTTTGGTTTTTGATTGAATGAGGCCAACAGACGAAATTATCAGGAATTAGGGTTTGTGTCAACAAACATTTAAGCGCGTGTATTTGTCTTTCCGGTTTGCGATTGGGGAAATGTATTTCTCAACAATTATATTTTGTAATTGTAACATAATTATTAGGAATTGCAATGTTATGTCTGTGAATTATTTAAGCGCATGCAGATAATACCTTGAATTGACAAAAAGTGATAAGTGTGGGAATGTACTTATTATTATTACAAGATACGGTTGGGTGTTATCGTAAGTTTTAACTTCGTCTGTCTTTATTGGTACATATCCATTGTTGTTACTTAAATCCTTATGTCAATTGATTGGCATGCGACAGTAGCAAGAAATGTCAAGGAAAGTATCCAGATCGTCATCTGAAAGAAAATTAATGAGTTGGTCATTGGTCATTAGGGTTATCTCTGTCTTGGTACTTTCGTTTACGTTTGACGTGCGTTTTGTAATATTTGTGTCTGGATTCTTTAGGTTGTAAATGGCCCTCATCTATCTTATTGGCGTCGATCTTCCTGTACTTTCTATGATTCTTGTCGGCTCTCACTTCTTTAATATAGTTGATTCCTTGTTCTAATTCTACGTCTGACCTACCTTTGTTCAATTTAGCAATATAGTTTTCCTTTGTTAATACCATTAAATCGTGTATTTCTTTATATTTTTCTTCACTTATTTTACCATTTACAAAATCTATTTGTCTAATACCAGTGGTACTATGAATCGTGTTATTATAGAACCCAAAAATTCTTATCATTTTTTCCTCTACTGTTTCATCCTTGTTCCTTTCATCATGTCTCAAGAGTAGTATAGGTTCGTTGTAAAATTCTATACAGTTATTTTTAAAGGTTACCCCTTTTAATTTATCAAACAATTCTTGAATACCGTTTTTGCCACCAAAATTATTTAATAAAATCTTTTTTATATCTGCCCATGATTGGGCCTGGCAACTGATTTCTATTGTTTCGCGAGCTTTACCCTGAAGTCTACTCTTAATTATATCTGAAAAAAGTTGTTGAGAGGGCTCACCATAAGCCCTAAGGATAGGATGAGCTCTATCTATTAAGTTAATAAATGTTTGGAGATCACGATAATCGTCACTAAATTCGGGGATTCTATTTAGATATTTAGGAGGATCAATGGTTACGGAGAGTGGCGTTCGTGGTTCAACTATTTTATCGAAAGCGTCTTAAAAGTTTTCTAAAGAAGAGGTTATTTCTAATAATTTTTCTTGTCTGTCTTTCTCGTCCGTTGTCTTCGATGATGTCAGTTAAGTAGCCGTTGTCTGATTCAATTCCAGAATCTAAAGGACATTCTGTATAGTTTATGGATTCTTCTATGAACTGTAAGTCTGAGGGATGGTCTGACACTGAGTCTGACTATCGCTCATATGGGACAAAATATTTTCCTTTTTTTTCAATATGGAAAGTTTTAACATTTTTTTTACAAAAACAACTATGCTACTATACAAAAATTAAATTATTCTTCTTACTTTTAAATTTATACAGTATTACTCTTCGTCCACCTTTATGTTGAATTCTGCTGTGTTGAGTTTTTTCCTTTTGTTGGTGTCTTCTGCGGTGTGGTGTTGATTCTTTTTCTGTTTGATTTTGTTGATATATACATATACATATATATTTTTTATCAGGACTTCTAAGTGTCCTTTATGTTCAATTATCTATGTCGTTTGATGTTTTCTTACGCCTTTTAATCACGGCTTTGAATGTTCTTTATACTGGGTTTTTTTTTGTTTGCGTTGTTTTAATTTTGTTGGTATATTAATTTTTTTTTAATTCTTGCATTACATTGCAAGGTGATGCAAAAGGAGTTTTCAAGGAAAGGAAATTAATTTTCCTCGTTCAGAAAAGGAAATTAATTTTCCTTGTTTTGTCCGCGATAAATCGTTGAAATGAAACCGAGAGTTTTCTATAAAAATTCTTGTTACGCGGATCCTACCGACTGCGTCAGTAAAAGGATCTTTTTTGTTTTATATAAAAAAAAAAAATATTTCTTTATTTATTTTAATTTATTTATAAGTTTTAATTAAATACATAAATACATACATTGCACTAAATTGATTAACTTTAACTTTACTACTTAATTCATTAATTTTTATCAAATGGTCTCTTAATTTTTACTAAACAACTGACCCTTCCTTACCAATTAAGAGAATCTTTTATATTAAAAAAAAAGTGTCATTCTTAGCATTTTCGTTATGCCTGTGAATTAGATATTTTGGTAAACAATTCTGTGGAAATGTTTGCCACTTTTATAAAATAAAGGAAACGTAAAAATTATTGAAATGCAATTTAATCAATGCAATTCCGCAACTAGCAAGAGGCGGTAGAGCAAGTAAACGAACTACAAACACAGCTCCGGTTAGTTCGCAGGGAAAAAGAAGTCGTGGAAAGGGGTAACCTTTTTCACAAGGAAACTCTTCAGGTTGGTAGGAAAGTCCTTGAGACAATGTCGGCAGTGAACTTAGTTAAAACGGTACAAGCACTGGTGTCCACCTTCGGGGAGGAACAATCCGCGACCCACCAAACGGACGTTTACAAATTCGTAGACGACTGTAGGTTGGCTGCCAAAGGGGTGCCATATCAGTGGAGGAATTATTGTCATTGGTAAGGGTAACATTGATAACGGTTCCATTGCTGTTGGTGTCAAAGAAAGCATCGGCAGAAGAGCTGGAGGCTTGGCGCAAGTCTTCCTAATTCCAAGGATTGATGAAATTTTAGATCAGCTAGGGAATAGTAGATGTTTCTCCACCCTAGACTTAGTTAGTGGGTACCACCAGGTGGAAGTGGAGAAAGGAGACTGGGAGAAAACGGCATTCAGTACAGCTCTAGGACATTTCGAGTTTAACAGAATGCTTTTTGGCCTAATTTGAGCTCCCGCCATTTTTCAAAGATTAATGAACTGTGTCCTCATAGGTCTAAAAAGAATTGAGTGTTTTGTTTACATGGATGACATTATGGTGTATGGTGGAAACCTGGAGGAACATGATAAAAGATTATTCAAGGTTCTCCAGATGCTAAGGGGAAAAAAATTTGAAGATACGGACAGACAAATGCGGAGATTGCCTTGCCGATCAATAAGTTACTCCGAAAGGACAGGGAAGGACAAAAGAGTGTCAAGATGCATTTGACAGAATGAAGACGGCAATAATAGCTTCTCCGGTTCTGCCTTATCCTGATTTTTGGAAACCCTTTGTGCTCACCACGGATGCCAGTGGTGAAGCCCTCGGAGCCGTGCTGTTGTTAGCCGAGCCTTGTGCGATGCCGAAACCTGAATTTCAACTATTGAAAGAGAGTTCTTGGCAGTTGTATGGGCGGTGACAAATTTTCGACCGTATCTCCTGGGTAGACGTTTAAAGGCCTTGAAGGATCAGACTTCCCGTTTGGCCAGACCTCAGCGCAAGTTATCTGAATTCGACTTCGAGATAATATATAAGGCTGGTAAAAAGAATCAGAACGCGGATGCTCTGAGCCGAACACCTCCCATGGGAAACCTGGTGCTCGAGGTGCAGACCAGAGAAAGAACCCGAGCGGAACAGGGGAAAATGGCTACAGCAGATGTGGGTTCAGCGACTAACGGAAGTAGAGAACCCAAGGAACAGATTGAGGACAGAGAATGTTCCGGGAACCGTGAGGTAGGAGAAAAGGCACCGGCAGGTTATGTTTTGATAGAGGATCCACGAGACATTCAACAGGCACTAAAGGACTTCCATGACAATCCATTAGGGGGACACGTAATAGTAAAGAGGACCCTGGCCAGATATAGGAGACAATACCGATGGGCAGGTACAAACGAAGACGTGAAACGTTATATAGCTAAATGTGCGAAATGTCAGCAGAACAAATGTTCTCGAAAAACCGTAATGCCTATGGTTATTACGGATACTCCTACATACGTGGACATGGTGGGCCCTCTGCCGAAAACCGCTAGGGGAAATAAGTTAATTCTGCCTTTCCAAGATGATTTCTCCAAGTACATGATATGCGCCGCCATGCCCGACGGAGAATCCAGTACTGTGGCCAGCATTTTCTTCAACGAATTTGTGGTCAAATATGGGGTACCGGAAGTTTTGGTGACAGATAATGGAACGAATTTTATGTCAGGGGTGTTCGCGGACACGTGTAAAGTTTTCGGGGTTTAAACGACTAAATACAACCCCCTACCACGCTCAGGCCAATGGGTCACTGATGATGATGTAACTCCCTCCTAAGATCTCTGAGTCTCTGATTCCTTAAGAAAAAAAAAGAAATAAAAAAAAAAACAAAAAAAAAGGGGAAAATACTACGGCAAAATTGCGTAGTGGCAGAATATTGGCATTTCAAAGTATGAATAGGGAAAAGACTGTGGCAAAATTGCTAAATGGCGGAGTATTGGTATTCTTAATTTCCGTTTCATGTACTCTTTCCTTTCCAGAAATGTAGGGTGCGGTAATTTTCCAGGTTTTCTTGCTGGTAGGTATAACGAGAACAGAGCCAATGGGTCTTTATGTTACGAAGCACCCATGGTATTTGAGCCCATAGCTGATGTAATATTTTTTCAATATGGGGGTTATTAGGAATCGCGGATTGGCTCATAGAGGAAATGCAGAAGATCTGCACAAATGTAGGAGGAAAAACGGCCGTGCCTTGTGCTATTCCTTACGCGGAAACGAGAACTATATAGGACACTCTAAAAAAGGGGCAAGAGGTAATGAGAGCTATAACCAAACGAAGCGTTCACTGGATTTCATAGAGGAAGGACTGCACTGGCTTTTCCACACCCCTCGAGAAAATGTCGGTGGAAATTGAAAATATCCACGGGTATTTGAACTGGACAATTCGGAGAGAAAAAGTCGCGATTCGCGTTGGGGAAACTAAGTTAGTTAAGCTCGAATTCCGAATCGAGCTATTGGAACAATTATCGCGCATTAATGCTTACTTACTAGAGGTACAACAAGCAGAGATGGCTATCCTGGATGATTTACTAAAGGTACTTTGCACCCTAGGGTTTTGGCGGAGACGGATATCGACCGCCTGGCGAATGGATTGTCGGTGAAAAACAAGAACCCTTGAGTATTGGCTCTGAGGGTGGCGAGGATACATATTTCTCGATCGGAACATGGTGTTAGAATTATGGTGAAAATACCATTGCCCGAGGAGGCGGACTATGAAATATACGCCATCTATTCTATCCCTTTCGGTTTGAATAACGAGCGGGACGGCTTTATACAAGCGAACTCAGGATATCTCGTATACCGGGAACACGACAGTTTTATCACGTTGACCAAAGACGAGGTCAACCAATGCCTGTATATTGGGGATAGCGGGGACAGCAGCAAACGCTTATGTCGGAAACCAGACAGGGAATGGATGGACGACGGGGCATCATGCGGGGGAGAAATGTTTCGATACCGCAAACCAGAGGCCTCCCCTTTGTCAAGTTTGGGATACCCCGAGAATGCCGCCGTTATTGAATAGAACTCATAATGAGGGGAGATGGATTTTTCGATTCAAGGGGCAGCAGCGTTTCAATGTAACCTGTAGGAAAGGAAATCGAGTATGGCGTTTAAAGAGCTTTGGGCAGCTTGATTTGGATATCGGATGTATAATGGTAGGGGAGAAAATAAACATAACCCGGCAGGCATCCATGGTATCGAGCATAGTAATAAGACCTTTACATTTAGGATCCTCGGATCTACCCCTCCGGTTGAAAGGACTTACGGCAGCGCTACGAGTCCACGGCAACAATGATACCAAATTCCTTCCACCGATGGTATCCGGCCACGGAGTACTAGATGAAAAACTACTGGAAAGAAAAAAAGACATTACGAAGTTAAGCTCTGCAATAGCACGGGAGGAAAAACCTGAGTTGTTAAAGAAGGGGCAGGGTTAGTTAAGGATATTTAACTACTCACTAGGCGGAGTAGTGGAAATTGGAATCGCAGCGACCATAACGGCTGTAATTGTGTGACGCTCCAGAAAATGGAGAAATATGAAAGATGTGGCATCAGTTCAAACAGTACCAACTCCGCTACCACTAGCGGTGCCTAATATATTGATTTCTACTCCTCTTCACTGCTCGCCAACAGCAGTCGAGAGGAAATTGAGATGCACACCGAAAAACATATCAATACTGGATAAAAACGTTGGACCCCAGTCTAAAAAAACATATCTGTATTATTTGGAACAAAATGAATTTTACGTTTTTTTTTTTTGTTCAAACAATTTTAAAGATTTTATCCAAAGTTGTACTTATGGTTATTGTCGTATATACCTTGATAGATAAATCTTAAGTACCTACTGTTGTGACAAATAATTTGTAAGTTGTCATACTATTGACACCATTAGTGTAGGGCATAGCTGTAAGGTTCTGTCACTTGAGAATGGGAATCAATTTGATATCGCAGCAAATTAACCTGTTGTTGCGACATCCCAAAAACTGAAGTGATTAATGTAAGCCAATGTTTACGGTGCATTTTTCCATATGCGGAATGTGTTACGGGAGCATTGGCACATTAATAAACAAAGAAATGACAAAAGTGCGTCAACCTGAAGTAATTAATGTAGGTCAATGTTTACGGGAACAGTGACACATTAATAAACAAGGAAATGACGAACGTTTGTCAATGGGTTTTGCACTAACGTTGCATTTTTTCCTATGCGGAAATATGTGACTGTTTTTGATGACTCTTATTTCTGAGCAGTATTTGGGTTGGCTCTCAGTCGATAGCGGCAGAACAAATAATAATAAGAAAAATAATGATATAATATAAATAAAGGTAGTTCCAATATAGGAACAGAAGAATGGTCTCAGGAGCGCTTGGCAACTGAGACGGAGGAACCCATGCCAATGATAATTGATTTCAGGCTGGTGGTAAGTAAACAAGCAAAACTAGTTGCCGTTTGGGCAATGTCCATCTCGTCGCGGGCCCCGCGACTCTAAAAAACAGGCCACCTCTGCCACGTAGGGACACTGACCCCCCCTTGCTCACATACACTTGAATTCAATTTATACAAACATTTAGGTTTTTAACATTTTACCTTTTTACAACACTACCTCTAATTGTTACCTTTTACTCCCTCTACATAATTGCACATTACCAGTCACATAATGCTACACATGAGGACTATAGTCTATAAGATGATGGTGGTGAAGATGAAGTTGCATCATATAAATATTAAAAAATTGTATCAATTCAATTCAATTGAAATCCGTTAGTAACAGCACAATTTGATTTCTTTCCTTTTAGTAAGTTAGGCAAACATTTGTCATTAGTTATGTCTAATACATGGTTTTTATAACATATTTTTAAATCATTAAAAGTTTTACATATTTTTGTCAATGTGAAATTTGTTTCATTGCATATTAGAATTTCATTATTTTTAATTCTGTAAATAACATTATTTTTCTTTACCGGTTTTATTGGTATTGGTAGACTTACGAAAAATATTATTTTTTCAACACTACTAGCTATTTTTGTTTCTGCAAATTCTAATGTTTCTTAATATATAAGTTAAGCTTCTTCGGAATGGAAGCTTAAAAAATAGATGGTTTTCTGAGGACTTATCTAAAGGCCACAGACACTATCACGTTGACTTATCAAAACTCAACAGATACGAGTTAAGAAACACGAGTTAATTAAAACAACCGAGTCTTGAATTTTATCAAACCGTCTTTATTGACTGCTCTCCAACTAGTGCGAAGAATAAACATTTAAGCTGTCAAAAGAAACTTAAAAATATTACAATAATTTGCTTATTAATAAAAGTGTTAGTGTCAACAATTTTGATCTGAAGACAGACGCTGCAATTTAAATGGAACTGTATTTAAGGTAAATGAACTAATACGGAATATGAATAAGCTTAAGTTGCACTTTTAGTCGACGCGCTGCTTTTGGGTTATTGAACCAGTTTCATGTTAACTCGAATAGCATAGCTTGCGACTTTAGTGCACGGGTCGTTTTGGGTTATTGAACCAATTTTATGTTAACTTAAATAAGTATAGCTTGCACTTTAGTGCACGCGCCGTTTTGGGTTATTGAACAAATTATGTGTTAATTTATATATTAATATATATAATATATATATTAATTATAATATATATATTAATATAGTCCATGTTATTAGTTTCAATTTTTTCTTTAAGTATTTTTATTTCTTTCTCAGATGATATAAATGAGTTTAAAATTCCAACTTTAGACCAATTTATGGCTTGATCAATGTTTATCAATTCTTTCTTTCAATATTTTTAATTTCTCTTTTACACTTAAAGCTAAAGCATTCTGCATCATTTCATTATCTTTTACATTCTTTAAAATAAAATTAGCTCTTTCAGTTAAGTTGTTTACAGCTTCAAATACATTTCGATTAATTGTTATTTGTTTATTATTATTATTTGACAATTTAATTAAATTTCCGTTTATTATCATAAGATCTTGGTGATCCGAGCTGCTGGTGATCCATTTCCAGATCGTTCCTAGAAAATATATTGATCTTTTATTTTTATTTTTTTTCTCTTAATTTTTACTTATCTAGGGCTATTTGGGTTTGGGATAATTCATAATGAAAGAAAAGGAAGGATGGGATTACTTGGATTTAATTTGCTGGCAATTGTTAGTTGGAGTTATTGCAATGTCAGTTGATATTCCGAAATATTTATTGAATGAACAAGTTTAAATGATTCTATTTGTAGCTTTGCATGTCCAGTGTTAAGTGCTAGTTTAGTATTTCTACCTCACCTGCACATATGCTGCTAAAGAAGATTATTAACAATATACTTTTCATCTAACAGCCAGTTTGCAGTTGTCCTTTTTGCCTCTGTTTCACAGCTACTTGGGATCCTTATTCGGCTTCCTCGTGAAGATGTTCCTAGGTTGAAAAACTCCGGGGAAGTTAGTCCTTTAATGATTAGGTGGAGACGGGACACAGATCTTTCACAATAAAGTTCACGGTTGTAATTTGTGTGTTCTATTTTTTTTTATTAGTCTAATAGCTTTTCAATAACTTTGATTTCTGGTGTTATGTTTTTATTAAACAAAGTTTCCAAAATTTTTCATTTAGTTTCTCCTTTATTATTTTACTTATTTTGTCCTTTACTATTTAAAAAAATAATTTTTTGCACATATTTTGTTATTTCACTTATTTTGTCCTTTATTATTATTTTTTCTGTGGTTTTTTTTTATCCTTTTCTTTTATAAAGTACTCTCCGATTTCACTATTCATCTAAGGCCCTTTGCGTTGGGCGCCAATTAAACTAATTTTTATTTTATTAGTTTTTTAAAAAATACTTCAGACAAAATTATCTGAAGTGTTGTTTATTTATTTGTGGTTTTATTGGAACTAACTTTTACAGAATTTATAATTATAACTTAAACTAACTAGAATGTCATTCTTAGGAGATCACCTCTTGTTTGTAGACATCTTGTCAGTGGGTTTTATGGCAAGGGATGTTGTTGAAATAAGAGCATTTTGTAAACAATTGCATTAAAATGTTTCTTAGTTGAATATATTTTTATATGTACATACATACGTACATATTTATTTGATGAATTGCATTTAAAAAAATTTTGTGTTAACATCCTTCCTGGTGGAGGGAAGGAATGTTGTGACAAATAATTTATAAAGTGTCATGTTATTGCCACCATTAGCGTAGGGCGTAGCTGTAAGCAGAATGGGAATCAATTTGATGTCGCAGCAAATTACCCTGTTGTTGCGACATCCCAAAAGCTGAAGTTATTAATGTGGGCCAATGTCTACGGTGCATTTTTCCCTATGCAAAATGTATTACTGAAGCATTGGCACATTAATAAACAAAGAAATGACAAAAGTGTGTCAAACTGAAGTAATTAATGTAGGTCAATGTTTACGGGAACATTGACACATTAATAAACAAGGAAATGACGAACGTTTGTCAATGGGTCTTGCACTAACGTTGCATTTTTTCCTATGCGGAAATATGTGGCTGTTTTTGCTGACTCTTATTTCTGAGCAGTATTTGGGTTGGCTCTCAGTCGATAGCGGCAGAACAAATCATAATAAGAAAACAAAAAAATGATATAAATAAAGGTAGTTGCAAGATAGGCAACGAGAGATGGTCTCAGGAGCACATGGCAACTGAGACGAAGGAATCCATGCTAAATGTTTACTTCTTTCAGGCCGGTAGGTAAGTAATTAAGGAAAACTAGTTGCAGTTTGAGCAATGTCCATCTCGTCGCGGGCCCCGCGACTCTAAAAACCAGGCCACCTCTGCCACGTAGGGACACTGACCCCCCCCCCCCTTGCAAACATACAATTAAAATCAAACTTTTGCAACAATTACACAAACATTTATTTTACAACATTTGGCGCAGCCGGTAGGATCAAATGTGATTTGAACCTACTGGTTTGCGCGTTGTGAATAGATTATTACAACATTTCGCGTTGTGATTTCCTTTTTACAACATTTCCAATGTCATCGACATGGTTTCGTAACAATGAAATATCGTTGTTGATTTGCTAAACATGTTCTATAAATGTAATTTCGTCTTCTATCGTAGTTATTTTATTTGCCATAAAGTTTTTGAATTCATTTAAATAATTTCCTATTAGAGTTATTAGAGAGTATTATTGAGGTTGTTAATTCTGTTTGTTAAGACTTCTTCATTTTTATAAAGTGTTTTGAGTGAATTCTTTACTTCGGTTTCGTCATCACTGTCTATTGTGACGGCTATAAACTTGAGTCCTTTCCCTAATACGTTTTTCAGCCCTCTTTTCTTTTGTCTAAAGTGTGAATTTACGTTCTCTTTTTTTCCTTTTAGTATCACATAATTCTTGCTTACAGTGTCCAAAAGTGTCTTAGTTTCAATTCTGTTAGCCTTAAAGGATTGTATATTTTGGAGAATTATGTTCAACGTGTCCGTGTAGGCAATTATGTTGACAATGTGCAGAATTTGGTTGTAAAGATCAATTGCTGTTAGTTCTGTTTCTATCTTAATTTTTCCTTTGATTGTGTACATTCAAAAAAATGGTATTGTTTTATTTTATTTAATATTTATATAATTAATTTTACTTATTAATACCTTGTGTAGTGTTTTGTGACTGATGCCCCTTTTTAGATGGTATTGCAGTTATAGGTGATTATTTCCTGTTGATCAAGGCTTTGTAAGGAGTTAAGTTTTTGATGATTAGAGCAATTCTTTGTTCATAAAGCACAGAGTAATATGTGGTGGTTTCTTTTTTTTCTTTTTTGTGGTTGCAGTCCTCTGCCTGAAGGTTTCTCGGGCAATCTTTTGTCCATGAAACATTCAGTTTTATGAAGCAAATAATGCGTTTAAGTCTTATAATTTTTATTAATGTTGAAAAATTTTGACATTTTTATTTTTATTTAAACACAATGTCATTTATGTATAATTATTGTTTAGTGCTTGGGTATGATCTTTCATATCTCAAGCAGAGAGAAGAAAAATTTTCTTTCGGTGAATATAATTATTAATTGATCCATTGGTATGATCTGTCATATCTAAAGGAACAATATCCGTTAACGATACCGCACTGTGGACGTTCTACCACAGAAAAGTAAATCCTTTTTTCTTGTTTTACGTTGGGTGGGACCCGCGGTATCCTACCGACTGCGCCACTTTTCTTTTTCTTTTAGAAGTAAAATAAAAAAATATTTTATTCTTATTTTTCTTTTACTTTATTTATTACTTTTATTATTAGTTAAATTAAAAACTAAACTTATCTAGATCAATTGACACTGAAAAATAAACTCCCAACCAATCTACCTTTTCACCGTTGTTTATATATTAGTTATTATGTTTATCTTGCAAATTTGGTCAGTTGCTTTGGCGATCTAGATATTGGTGTGCGCCGGAAATGCAACTAAGTAGACAACTCTAAAGAATTGCTTTGAATATTTGTAAAACAATTCTGAAGAATTGTTTTGAATAAATATGGCAAACCAACAATTTTAAAACAATTCCAAAGAATTATTTTGTGTAAAAAGAATAATGCAAATCAACAAATCTACTATTTGTGAAACAATTCCTAAAAACTGTGTTAAAATTTATTGACACGTGCCGAAAGTGTTGAAGACTTCGTAGGTTTACATCATGTTAACGTTATATTACAAAAGGGGGTTTTGATATAACATATCACCTCAGAGGTGATACGAGTCAACTCACACAGGTACACACAACACTACACGAACACACCGTGATATAGTAAAAGCCTACGAAAATCCACAACATTTTTGCCACAACCGGTAGGATCCGAACCTACTGGTTTGTGATTTGTGTAATAAAAAGTACACTACACGCGTCCCAAACACGGATTGGAAATCACGAGCATTTTCTTTCTTCTTCTGATCGACATCACCACCAGGTGTGTCACCTTTATTTATATAAAAACTTTAACCTACCCCAAACTCTCTTTGGCTACACCATCTGTGACCGAAAACCAAAGAGCAGGTCTTGCTGATCAGGCGGAAGCTCAATCGGCAAGAACTTAATGTGATTGTGCATTCACAGTTCAATCAACCAGGCTTGCTCTCATCAACACTAACCAAAAAATTCTACGTGAATGAAAAAGTAAACTCACAATTCTACATATATCAGCAAAAGGACAACTTGAACAATAAGCAGCTCGTGTTGCACTTATTGCGAATTGTTGTGGGTCGTCAACGAACACCAATGGTGTCACCAATATTTATTATAACATACAAAACTACGATATACGATAAACTACGATTCTGACTCACAACATGTTGAACGGGAAATAGAGTAATTTGCTTATACTTTAATCTAGGCTTGGGGTACTTTATTATTAAATGATATATGATACTTTCATTGGATAAGTTACAGTTGTATTTATAGAGCCTTTGCCCAATATTTGGCTCAAACCTTCGGAACCTAAAAATATGGTATTTATCATCTCTATGTTTGCAAGGGTTGCTGACAACATCAATGTTTCGAGTTCGGCAATTATAATCCTATTTCGTGCAAGTAATGCCACATATAAGTGGCCTGTATCGGTCTGTTTGGGTTTTGAGCTTTTAGTCAGACTTCGAATAGTCTGTCCATTTTATCGTAGTTGGTTGAATCGATAGTATCATAATAAAAATTCTAAAAGAAATGCAAAAAATGTATTCGGGGAGGATATAGGGATTAAAATTTTCCTTTTATTAAAATTATTTTCATTATTATGTACTAATGCCTCAGTGAAACATAAGTGCGCTGTTAGCTATACGCTTACTTTGCAATGAGCAAAATATGGGAACGGAAATCAAAAGCATAAAGTTCGGACACCTTAATGCTCGTGTATTCCACTGCCTTTTCTTCAATTAAAATCATATTTTTAGAGGAAAATGTAACTCCTACACCCCTTTGTCTGAAATAATCCTGGATTTCCATATTATAAGTATACACATGTATTTGTTTTAGAACTTTTCTTTAATAATAACGTCATAAAAAATTCTCATTTCTCTCTCTCCTTTCATCTTTGGGTTTTCTTGTTATATTATTATTTCTGAATTTTATAATTATCTATTATTTTTTGAGTACTTGGACAATTTAAGGAAGTTTCTGGCAAAGTAATAGTTTCATTTAATTTCATAGAAACCATTCTTTAATGGTTCGACCAATTTTGGTCGCTATACACGTTTAGCAAATACTAGGAGAAAGAACTACAAATCAAATGTGGAGGTTTTACATGAGTCTCGCTTTGAAAGCCTTACCCATGGTGTGCCATCACACAGGTGTTGTTTTCCATCATTTTTTTCTTGGTTATATATTCTTTCTTTCTTCTAGCGACAGCAAGCGCCCCTTTGGGGTACTCAAACTAATCCCGAAGGATTAGCCAAACTACCAGAGATTGAAAGTAGGTCCCTTCGAAAAGCTTCCTCAGGTCCCACTTCCTCACTCGGCCAAAGTACCTTTGTAGTCACTTGGTATGAAGTGAGCTACCTCCCGGGTAGGAATTGAGGTAATCTAGGAAGACCTCGGATAGACATGAACAGTGTTTTCTAAGCTAATGCCTTCCTTCACCATCGCAACCTGAAGCAAAAAGCACTGAAAACACTTGTTCGGGCAACCACAACCAGCACGATGCTCTCACTAGGGGTCCAACACATTGACCAGGAAGGAACAATGTTCCTTGGGCGCCTGGTCACCCGTGCTACCAGAAGAGAAGAACCCTCTGGTCTGGGTTTCGCAGACAAGCTACTCTAGTTTTGCTTTATCATACCTCACATGGAACTGGTAATCCATAATCTACGGCATAGATTTTCAATGTCCGAGGAGAGAATATCAACACAGCAAAGCATGCCATGCTCCAATCATAGTCTATTAACCAGATCTCTCTGGTCTTACAACTATTAAAACGGAAAAGATAAATCTTCTGATACCTCCCGACGGCTTCTCTGTAACCGCGCCTGTTGCCAGGAAGTGTCTTGTTTAACTATAACTCTCCCCTTTACTTGGTTTTCGAAAAACGAGTTCCAAGATCAGTTTGATGTCATATTATAGGTGAATCCCAAGACATAATCCACCTTTTTCTAGGGCGCCTGGCACAAGGCCACACTACTTTGTTTTTGTACGCAAGCATCATACCCTTTGTCTGCTTAATTACAGGATCAGGTAGAGAGGCTTGCGATTCCTACTGTAGTCACAATCAGAGTATGTTAGCTACAGAGTTTGGGCAGAGGCTTTTTCCGGTACCGAGGGTGATAGGGATACACACGGGCAGGTCTCGGGTTCGTTTGTATTGAAATGAAATTGGGTGTATACCTATATAACGTCATTCACATCGCTAAAGTATATTTTTTATATCTTCACCCGAAATAATGAACTTATGTATGATTTAATGCGGCAAAAATTTAACATCCAGAAGAAAGCGTTTAAAATATCAATTACCTCTTGAACAAAATTGTTACAAGACATTTTGAGCGATGTCAGTTTGTCCGGCTGACTGCCTGGCTAGCTGATTGGAAGATACGATGACAATAAACCTCTGTGAAATTCCCTGAAACTTTTAATACAAATTACCCGATTTTTATTTTTTGCTCAGTTTCCTATCACGAAGACTGCAGTAACTACAATTTTTATTCAGTTTATTGGCTAGTTACGCTTGGCAGAATTTGAAAATTGACCAAATAACCACGTTCCTTCCGGTACCCTTTCACAAATATCCGATTTAACTCCTATGTTCTTGAGCTCATATATTTCATTTAGTTCTAAGAATAGAATAGCGTTTACATTGCAGCAACCCTTCTGATATCCCCCACACAAATTGTACGATTTTTCTAAATTCCTAAATTTGCGCTGTAATTTCGAATTATTAGGCTTCAGTAGACTATATTGTTGTCCGCTTTGTTGATTTGAAATTGTCTGTAAAACCTGCACAAAGTAAGTCTAGTAAACAAAGCCGTTTTAGTACCTTTCATACAAAGAAGTGAATTAAGCCACATATTTCTAGTTTCACAATTATCAAACGATTGTACCGAATTCATTATGTATTTCATGAGTTCAGTTCCGAAAACGAAAGAGGATTGCATTGTCGCATTACCTCTGGTATTTTCCATACAGATTGACAACTTTACGAAACTTATTTTTTCCGTTATAATTTCTAAAATTAAACCTAAATTTTTGGCAAATTTTGGTGATGTTTGATAACATTCGGAAAAAAATCGACCGAATGGCCAAGGCCCCTCTGTATATTCCCAGCATCATATCCTTCATTCACACTCACTTAATTCAGTATAGTTTAGCATGCAACAAACTTATCCCAGCAATGGAAACGGACAACAAATTGTTCGGTTTAGTTGAAATCAGTGGTCTTTTCATAATTTCTAATCAAAATATTTCAGAAAGTATTACTTTTGACTCATTTATTGTGCTTTAATTCCGCCCACTTTGATAAGAGTCTAGTAAATTGATCACATCTTTTCTAAAAATCCTAGTATTTTTGCAAAGAAGGAGGATATCGGATGAAATTTTATGTAAGTCAGTACATCCGACCAAAACTTTTTCTATTGATTTAATATTAAAATTTCGTTAAAATTAACTGTAAAATTTAAATGCTGGAAGGTAAATAGTAGAAGTAATGCTTATGTGAAATGACAATAGATTAAATAACAGATTTTAAATAAATTTGTCATCTCTACACTTCAAATTGATTTACTTTTCAGTAACATTATTGTGAATATTACGTTATGGCAAATAATTAATTTGGTTATATTTATGTCTGCACTGAAATTAATGTCCTTGTTTTCTTCATAATTTGCAAAAATAATCAAATATAATATTATATTTAGTTCAAATGAGTTTAATGTCAACCCACCTCAAATTCAATTTATCTTTAATTTAAATTATTGTCCTTTTTTCTACATGATTTACAAAAAATAATTAAATATAAGATATGAATATTTTAAGATAATCGATGGAAGTAAAATTTACTTTAAACGTGTTTAAAGTCAGCCCACTTCAAATGCAATCCATTTTCAATTTAAATTATTGTCTTTGTTCTCTTCATAACTTACAAAAGTAATCAAATATATTATAAGATTTAAATATTTGAAGATAGTCGATGGAAGTAAGGCTTAGTTCAAATGGGTTCTATGTCAACCCACCTCAAATTCAATTTATTTTCAATTTGAATTATTATCCTTTTTTCCACATAATTGAACAATAAATTTTTAAATATAAGATTTAAATATTTTAAGATAATTGATGGAAATAAGGTTTAGTTTAAATGAGTTTAATGTCAACTCATTTCGAATTCAATTTATTTTCAATTTAAATTATTATCCTTTTTTCTACATAATTTACAAAAAAAAAACAAAACAAATATAAGATTTAAATATTTCAATACAGTCGATGGAAGTAAGGTTTAGTTCAAATGGGTTTTATGTCAACCCACTTCAAATTCAATTTCAATTATTGTCTTTTTTTCTATATAATTTATACAAAAATTATTAAATATAAGATTTAAGTATTTCAAGATAATCGATGGAAATAAGGTTTAGTTTAAATGTCAACCCACTTCAAATTAAATAATTATTATCATTGTTTTCTTAATAATTTACAAAAATTATCAAATACAATATTAGATTTAAATACTTCAATGTTTAAATATTTTTTCTATATAATTTACAAAAATAATTAAATATAATGTTTAAGTATTTTTATTTAATCAATTGAAATTTTGATTGATTTTATATCAGTCCACTTCAAACCCAATGTAATTTCAATAAGAATACTGTGAATTTTATGTTATCGTAAATAATGGCATAAGTTTTTTTTTTTTTATTTTCATGTATGTACTTAAAAACTTTGTATACCTGTTAAATATAATAAATATATAATAAAAAAATTTATAACTTGTTTTCATATAATATATTATTTTGGTTGTATTTTAGTCAATACTTTAAGAGGTAAGTATTTAAATAATTGAGATAATCTACCTCAAACCAGAAACTACAGTTAAGAAAATGAGATTGTCGTTAAATTGGAAAATATTGAAAGCACTATTTCTTAAAAATGTTGGCTTAACTACACACGTCACGTTATCGAACAAGCAACCGCTTAAAATTAATGACAAGTAGATAAGCAAACAATTGAACAGGTGCCGGAAGTTATGCCGGAATGAAGCTTGTGTAATACAATGTAAAATATACAGGGTTATCCATTTAGCGGTTTCAGAACAGTTGGCCTGAAAAAGCTGTCAGCTGTTTAATACTTGTCATCTGAAGTGCTACTTATTTAGTGTAAGGTTTGCCATTTACGAATATGGATCATTTAAGAACCGAAAAATGCGTAAAAATAGTTAAAACGTACTACGAAAGTGTTCATTCAACCGTGAGTCAACACGACAGATTTTGGCGTTATTGCATGAGAAGATTCCAGAAGGTTTAATTTCATGTTTTGGCGACGTCAGTTGGCCATTAAGATCATGCGATTTGACGCCGTTAGACTTTTTTGTAGGGCTACGTCAAAGGCCGTATTTACGCGAATAATCCCCAAACGTACCGCCCGAAATGTGCGAAAAAGTGGTCGAGAACCACCTCGAAAAAGTTCACTACTGCAACTAATGCAAAGACGATCATCAGTGTATTCCTTGTATAGATTGCATTCATTGCATTCATTGTATTCATTGTATTCATTATGTTCAGTGTATTCATTGTATTCATTATGTTCATTGTATTCATTGCATTCACTATATTCATTGTATTCATTGTATTTTATTGTATTTTATAATGCAAGATCCAAGCATTGTAATGAAATAAAAGTTTTACCGAAATCATAGCTTTTTTTGTATTTTATTTAACTTTATTTTTGCAACCGAAAAATGGATAACCCTGTACTAAAAAAAATATTTTTCCAATAGATGGATTTAAATGTGATCGACTTACGCCACCAGATGGCTTTAGAAAGATAAGATTTTGTATCCAAAAAATTGCTCAAACAATTTTATGATTACTTAATCGTAGTATCGTTTGAGCGCGCGTCAAAACTGTACACCAGAATAGGGAAAATATGCCCTAGTTTAAAATTTTTCTTCGACAATGACGAAAAGGCAAGCCAGTTGACTGAGGACGTGAGTAGTATTTGCGAACCTCATACTTTCTTAGAGCGATTTCTTCTTTTCCGTTGCGGTAATTTTGACATCAAAACGCATCACACAGTGGAAGGAAATTGTTGAAAATGTCGATAAATTAATGGAAAATATCAAATACATGTTAGTGTCACATAAAAACTGTTTGCTTTGTCCAGAAGCCAAACATAGTACAAAAATCTTTCGGAAACACTTGCATGCAGTTTGAGTCAATAGTGAATGCTAAGTTTGAGTCAATCGTGCTAAATTTCTATACCTTTACCCGAAGGATTGGAGGAATGTATTATTTGATACTGCCAAAAATATAACACCCAGAAGGAGTACAAAATATGTTTTATGGCTTTTTGGGTAGATTAACAATGTCCGCCTTTCTGGCTGGCTGAATGGTGGACACGATTACGGTCGAAAATCTTTATGGAACTTCTTAAAACTTGACTCAGACCAATATTCGCAGGATCATAGCCGGAGATTCTAGATGGGCCATATCGACCGAGTTTAAGAAATTCAGATTTTCCCATGTAACTACACATTCGTACACTGGAGCAATTTAAGTTTTTGTCCAATGCATTTATTTATAGTACTTGACGGAATTTGGAAAAAATCGACCTACTCGCCACGCGCCTTCTAGTATCTCCCTACAAATGACCCATTCAGCCTACATATATTTAGATTCACATCTCTTACATGGTTTCACTAAATACATTTAAAGTTAATACATGTCAAGCATTTGTGAGGTCTTACAATGAAATCGGATAGCTTTGTCGCATTCCTTCCTACCTCCTACACAAATTGTCTGATTTCCCGAAACTAAAGCTTCCCTTTATAATTTTTAAACGGTAAGCTGCAGCAGCAGCTTAAATTAATATATTGATTTATAATTCTCTGCAAACCGTGAGAAAAATGTATCAACTAAACATGCCCTTTTGGTACCTCCCAAACAAATAACTGATTTAACGAAATATTTATACCTTCATATCTTTGTAGTAGTTGCATTGAATTCAATTAAATTTGCCTCACGTTAAGTGTTAGGTGCAATAATTTCTAGGAATAAAAACGAAGGTCTTTAACACAATCCTTTTGATACATCTCATACAAATTGTCCGATTTATTGAAATTACATTTTTTCCCACTTTAATTTATAACTTAAAATTTTGGTAATTACGTTGCAATATAATGCTTCGAATATCTTAAAAAAAATCAACCATATAACCAAACCCTCTCTGGTAACCGCAACATAA
The DNA here is from genome assembly GCA_019455685.1 of Philornis downsi. Taxonomy (NCBI): domain Eukaryota; kingdom Metazoa; phylum Arthropoda; class Insecta; order Diptera; family Muscidae; genus Philornis; species Philornis downsi. Next base: position 786,271 of record JAHXMU010000570.1, read on the forward strand.
ATTATACAATTTTACCCACATATTACTTGATTCATATATTTTATCCAATTGTACTGAATTTAGTATAATTTAGAATGCATCAGGCATTTCGCAAACTTACGAATAGTTTGCGAATGGAAATGTTAGAATATTTTGTATAGAATATAAGGATTGTACACGTCCATTCTCATATGTTGTATGGAAGTCAGTTGACCTGATCTGAAATATTGGTTAGTATTGCTCTAACTAGCTCTAACCGATATTCCCTCCACTGCATGCTGTTTAGAACATAAACATGTATACCTTTTGGTCTTCTCATAATGTTTTATATCTATTGCTGGTAAACCAACAGAACTTATTACACTGGTCTACAAATTTGGGTAAAAAAAATTTAGTACAGAAACAAAACATGTTTTTTAACTAATCTGGATGCGCTGAATTCGAATCTTGCATAAAAATTGCAGTACTGTAAAACAGAAAATACTGACACTACAATTTCACAATTATTAATTTGACAGAAGCCAACATTCATTCTAAATCCTCATAATAGTAGAGCTTAGCATGTCAGGGAGATAAAGTGTTACTGATTCAAGCTGTTTTTGCTTTGTGTGTGATGAAT
>JAHXMU010000570.1:821868-909675 GCA_019455685.1 Philornis downsi
AGGCGTCTTTGCAGGTCCTTTCGTGTAGAAAATTGTTTTTGCATATACTTTTCATATAGAAAACTGTAGTTGCAGATGCTTTTCGTATAGAAAAATACTTTTATTGATTCTTTTCGTACAGGAAAGTGTCTTAATAGATGCTTTTCGTAAAAAAAATGTCTTTACAGATACTTTTCGTACTGAAAAGTATCTTTATAGATGGTTTTCTCACAGAAAAGTGTCTTTATACATACTTTTTGTATAGAAAAGTGCTTTTAGGTGTTTTTCGTATAGAAAAGTGCTTTTATGCATACTTTTCGTATAGAAAACTGTCTTTGTAGGTACTTTTCATGCAGAGATTATTTCGTATAGAAAGGTGCCTTTAGAGATGCTTTGCGCGTAGAAAAGTGCCTTTATAGATGCTTTTCATACAGAAAAGTGTCTTTACAGATACATTTCATATACAAAAGTGTCTTTACAAATACTTTTTGTATAGAAAGATGTATTTGCAGGTCATTTCGTATAGAAAATTTTCTTAACAGTATAGGAAAGTACATTTACGGTTACTTTTAAGTGCTTTTCGTATAGAAAAGTGTCTTTTTAAATGCTTTTCGTATGGATAAGTGTACTTATATATGCTTTTCTTACAGAAAAGTGTCCTCAGAGTTTTGGAATAGAAAAATGTATTTGTAGATGTTTTTCTTATAGAAAAGTGTCTTTACAGGTACTTTGGCCTAAGAAGGTGTCCTTGCAGGTCATTTCGTATACAAAAGTGTCTTTACAGATGCTTTTCGTATAGAAAAGTGTCTTTACAACTAATTTTGGCATAGAAAGGTGTCTTTGCTGGTCCTTTCGTATAGAAAATTGTCTTTACAGAAGCTTTTCGTGTAGAAAAGCGTTTTAACAGATACTTTTTGTATAGAAAAGTGTCTTTGCAGATGCTTTTAGGTACTTTCCGTGTAGAAAAGTTTCTTTTTATATGATTTTCGTATATAAAAGTGCATTTACACATATTTTTCATATAGAAAAGGGTCCTTGCAAATACATTTGGTATAGAAAGGTGTCTTTGCAGATCACTTCGTATGGAAAGTTTTCTTTACATATACGTTTTATATGGAGAAGCGTTGTTACAGATACTTTTCCTATAGAAAAGTGTATTTACAGATAATTTTTGTATAGAAAGTTGTCTTCATAGATGCTTTTCGTACAGAAATGTGCCTTTACAGATACTTTCGTATAGAAAAGTGTTTTTGCAGAAATTTTTCGTATAGATAAGAGTCTTTGCAGATATTTTTCTTGTAGAGATGTGTCTTTATGGATATTTTTCCTATAGGGAAGTGTCTTTACAGATACTTTTCGTATAGAAAATTGTCTTTGTAAACGCTTTTCGTATAGAAAAGTATCTTTGTAGATACTTTTCGCACAGAAATGTGTCTTTATATGTATATTACATGGAAGGTTCTAAAATAGTGTTTTTTCGCCTTAAAATATTCAGGGAGGATTGCCTGGCATCGGTATTATCCTTTGGTAAATTCTATTACCCTTCAACTTTCGAATCCTACTGAACTGGGCAGCTCAAATGACTTTTTCTTTGGATTGCTGTAATGAAATCCTTTTTCGTCACTCGTTACAATACGATGAAGAAAACATCTTTTTTTCGCTGAAGCAGTTGTTTGCTGACTCAACATCGCTTGACTTTAACTCATAAGGAACTCAAGTTCCTTGCTTTTTAATCATTTCTAATGCATGTGATCGCTTGAAAATCGCTTGGCGGGTAGCTGCTAATACTGAAGCAAAATCTACATGCTGCCAATTCAGTGTCTTCGAAGGTTTTTTATCTTCCTTCAGGCGAACGGTCATCAACATCAAAATTACCATCTTTAAAATGACGAAATAAACGTTGTTTCACTTAAAGCAGCTCGATGACATTCAGCCGCCGTTTTCTTCGACTGAAAGAAGGAAGTATTAATTTTTTCGCGTATGACGATTATTTGGCACAAAATCATACATATGCACTCAACCAAAAGAATATGACGTAAACAGAAAGTCACTATTGTGTCGAAGTGGTATGCTTAAAATGTGCCTAAGCTTGGCTCATGAATCGATTATCACTTACAGTTGGAGCCATATATTGGTAAACAGCGGGAACTTATATGTAAACTAATATGTGGAAATACAGCGATTTCCCACAGCCGAGCCATAACTCCAAATTTCTCATGATACTGTTTAGAAGAAGGCAAGGTAAAGCGCTAAACATTTACAGCGGAAACCATAAAAAGATAATACAGGGTGGCGCAATAGAACGAGCATATTTAAAAAATAGATTGAGAAATAAATACAAAAGGTATGGTTAAAATAAATCTAAGGCATGGTAGAGTAGCAAATGGAGTTTATTTTTTTACAACTAACATCATCTAAGTGGTGACCCTCTCTACGACGGCACTCCTCTAATCACAAACGAAAATTATTGAAAACTTTCTTCAGTAATACTGGTGTAATGGCTGCCATTTCACCACGGATATTCTCCTCGAGCTGAACGATTTTTCTTGGATTATTACTGTAGACTTTGGGTTTGGGGTATCCCCACAAAAAAAATCAAGAGGCGTCAAGTCTGGACTACGTGGGGGCCATGGGATATCACCTCTTTTCGAAATCAGTCTGTCAGGGAACATCTGCTTCACCACTGCCAGGGAGTCATTTTATGTGTGACAGGTAGCTCCATCTTGTTAGAACCAAGTTCTGGATTTCACTATTCTTGAACTTTCAATTTCTGGAGCCAAAAATCCGTCCAACATCTCAACATAGCGTTCCGTATTAACCGTGACGTTTTGGCCCCGCGCATTTTCGAAGAAAAAAGGACCAGTTATTCCTCTGAAAGAGATTGCTGCCCATACTGTCACTTTAGGACTATACAATGGTTTCTGGTGTTTGATTTTGGGATTTTCACTGTTCCAGTAACGACAATTTTGACGGTTTACGAACCCATTCATAAGGAAATAAGCCTCGTCAGAGAAAAGGATATTGTCAAAATTGGAAAATCGATTAAGCATTTCATTAGCAAATGCGAGCCTTGCTATGAAGTCAGACTCTTTCAATTCTTGTGTTAATTGCAGCTTATATGGATGCAGTTTAAGATCCAATGTTAAAATTCGTTGCAAACTTCGTCGCGATAATTGTAAGACAGACGAACTCTTGCGAGTCGACATTTGTGGATTTCCTCGTACTGACTCCATAACTCTCCCAACATTGTCTTCGGTCCTAGATGTTCTTGGGCGACCATTTGCTTGTGGTTTAAATGTTGAACCGGTCTCCTCAAAACGCTTTACCCATATTTTAATTAAATTAGCACTCGGAGCTTCACTAATTCGCCGTAGTCCATATTCAGCACAATATAGTCGCCTAGTAGCAATGTATGAACGAGAGTTCTCGTAAAATGCGCGACGCTTCCCGTCGAAGAGATTCATAGTGACTAAAACTCCAACCCAACGATGTAGGCTCAATTTCTTTTTAATGCGTTTAATTTTTCACATTTAACTAGTAATAAACAGATTTTTATTCCTAAAATAACCACACTCATCGGTCGTGCTTTTGTAGTAAGAGTAGGACGAATTTACACTTTACTACCAAGCCATTTTAAAGCACATTCTGCAACACTTTCAGACTTTTCTGTAAAATTTATTTTTCAACTAAATTGTAAGCAGCCTTTATTACATGCCGATTATCTTACATTTCCAGATTATATACCAATTAACTTCTAAATTAGTCTTTTTTCATATTTTTTTTTTATGTGTCTGTAATAATCATACCTTCTTTAAAATCGTATTACATTTTTATTAATTTTATATCTAATTTTTGTTACGTGTTTTTTTTTTTAATTTATGTCACTGAGCAGATTAAATTTAATTGATGAATTGTTGCATATTGTAATTTATTTATACTTGGTCGGAAGGCTTTAAATTAAAGGGTGTCCCAACAAGAACGCAAGATTTAAATTTTATATAAAACACAGATATTTAAAAAAAATCGTAAAACTTTCTTATATCGTAAAGTAGACAGAATGAGGTTATGTATGGAACAACACATCGGGCAGATGGCCGCCGCGGCTTTGCTGGCACACACGCGATCTTTTAATGAAAATTTCAATAACCGTTTTGCATAAATGCTGCAGTATTTCATTAATGCAGCGTCCAATTTCCTCTTTTAAGACTTGAGTCGTCGTCGGCTTATTCGCGTAAACCATCGACTTCAAAAAACTCCAAAGAAAAAAGTCTAATGGTGTTAAATCGCACGATCTAGGCGGCCACGACCGGGAAATGACTGATGAACTGTTTCTCTGGCTGTATGGTATGTGGCGCCGTCTTGTTGAAACCACATGCCCTCCACATTCATTTCTTCAATTCTAGGCACAAAAAAACTGCTTATCATTTCACGATACTGAACACCATTGACTGTTTGTGCTTGACATGCCTCATTTTCATAAAAAAGGTCCAATAAATCCTCCAGCCCAGAATCCACACCTCACAGTGACACGTTGAGGACACGTTGGTTCTCGTGAATCACTCGGGGATTTTCGTCACCCCAAATGCGACAATTCTGCCTATTGACGAAGCCATCAAGATGGAAATGCGCCTCGTCACTGAAGATGTTTTTATCGGCAAAATCAGCATTTTCATGTTGTCTCTCCAATACCCAACTAACGAACTCCCTTCGCTGTCCATGGTCAGCTGGCTTCAGTTCCTAAGTCAATTGAACTTTGTATGCATGAAAATGCAAATCTTTCATCAAAATGTGCTGCATAGTGGATTTGGAGACACCAATTTGCTGAGTTTGGTGTCGAATTAAGGTGGATGGAGTTTGAGCGACATCATCACGTACAGCTGCGACATTTTCGATCGATCGACCTGGTCGAAGGCGCACTGTTGTCTTTACATCACTAATAGAGCCAGTTTTGGTAAATTTATCCATTAATCTCTTTACAGTAGACTCTTCTGGAGCATTATTGTGACCCCAAATTGATCTCAATTTGCAAACTGTAGCCACAAAACTTTCACCATTATGGTAAAACAATTTCACAATGAGAATGCGTTGTTCATTCGTGTAGCGCTCCATTTTTACTAACCTCGTACATTCTACTAGCAAACAATAATAATTGTTCAAATGTCAAACAATTACACTTCGAATGGCGCCAAATTTAAATCTTGCATTCTTGTTGGGACACCCTTTACAAGCCAAATAAACAGATAAATAATTATACCTCAAAACAAAGGACAAAACTTCAGGAAACTGCGGTCTACATAACAGTAGCGACGAGGATAAAATTGAATTTCGGGAAATCTTTAAAATTGTGTGGATATGATATCACAACGATTGAGTCAACATAGCCTGGCTACAGTTTAGCAACATACCCGTATTAGACTGTGTCAAGTTTTAAAAAGTTCCATAACGAATTACGGCGGTTATCATGTTTAACAGCCAGCCAAGCAACGACACAGACGGACATCGCTTAGTCGACTTTAAAAGTCATGAAGTTTATTGCTACTTTAAAGCCATCCTTCTTGGTGTTAAATTTTTGACGTATCAAATACTACATACTTTCATGCTTTCGGGTGAAGGTGTAATTAAGCGTATGATGTATGAGGCCGTAAAAAGGGTTTTTAGAAATTCAGGCCCTTGTTGGGTGAAACGAAAGAAAAAGGGGAGACAAAAGTTTTGCCGCCGCTGAAAGGAAGGTGTAGACATTACAATTAATGTAAACATTCCGACGTAAGAACATGTTAAAAATTAATTTCTCCAAACACAGTTAAGAAAGGCGACAAAATTCGTATAGCTTAACGCATGAAACAGAGTGTGTACATTTACCTGTCAGCATATGCTCATTATGAAGAGGAGTTTGCGGGAATGCTCACAAATTTACAGAAGTAAACTTTTTAACCAGTTAATCACTCCTGAATAGGATGTAACATTAGCAAAAGTTAGATATTTTTGATACAAATTGCTTTCATTATAAACAAATTTGTAACATTTAATGTCATCTGTTAATTAACGGGTTAAATATACATACATTTACCAGAACAACAAGATCATATTATGGCCTCATTCAAGAGAACATATTGCCTTTTTAAGCTCTTACTGCTATTTTGTTATTAATTTGTTTGTATCATTCATATGATATGAAATTTTATATTAGAGATTGAATTGAATTCCCGGGTTCTCAAAAAAAAAAATGAAATATTTTTCCCCACTTAACTATCGAATGATATTATGTAACTGTGAAAGCGGGGAAATCAAAATAACTTAAACGTAGCGGAAATGGTAAAAAGAGTGATGGGCAAACTAAGCATCACGCGGGTTGTGGTTGATACCAAAATCGCTGGTAGAGACTTTTGTGGAATGCATAGCAGCCGGATCTACAGACCCATAGAGTGGCAGAGGTGATTAGATAGGTCTCACCTCCGCCAATGGGGATTATGTTTCATACTAGCATAATCAAATTGGGTTGACAATTGCGGTAGTATCAAAATTGTCAGCCCCTATTCCTAGATAGTTCAAGTTTAACTTGGCTATTTAACAAGGGCGTTGGCAATCGAATTGTAATATGCCCAGTGTGTCGCACACGGTGGGTAAAGCATTCACAGCGAGACTCACGTAAAACCTTCGTGGCCTTCTGTAAGTATGAATAATCCATTTCCTTTATTTTGGGATTCAGTAAGGCTCTATTAAAGTTTTGTAAATATATGCCTTTAAATAAATTTCTCATAGCATGAAATATCCATGCAAATGTTAAGTTATCTCTCTGTTTTCATTAAACACACTAACAGATTCTTCAAAATTTAATATGTTTCCTGTGTCAACAGTAAATCTTTAAGATGTCGTATACAGAAAAGCGACTATAACGACAACTGACTATCCTTTTTTACTCATAAGTTTTGTATCCTCGCTGCATCATGGTTTTATCCATAAAAAATATGTTTATATGAGTGTGTTTTAGTAAATTACGCTATATCACATCCTCTGTTCAAAAGCACTTCACTATTCTCATTAGTTTTTCACCCCAACGTCTGTGAAAGTGCACTACATTCCATATTTATGCCTTCGCGAATATGAAATGTTTGCAAGGATGTGGGAAACTTTACTCGTATATGTCGCGGCATGAATACTTTGTGTCAACTTCTAGTGTGCAGAGAAAATAGAGTTTACTTTTTACTTGCATTAATATTATTATTATTACTTTTTTTTTTGTTTTTTGTAATCTAACATTATATTTCACTTTACGTTGAAGTTTCTCACATTTGTGTTTAAGATAATGCAAACGTGCGATGGCGCCATCTGTCAGTACACATGAGGAAATAAAACTCTTCGCAAAAGCATTACTCGACTCTCAGTAGTAGTAGCATTGGAGACTCACAGACTGCCTTAAATATTATTTGTTTCTATACCCGAAGCAATGTGGAAATTTCACCAGCTAGCAGCCAAGCGGCCAGACAGCCGGCCAGCCAGACAGAAGTACATACAGCTCATATACAGGGTGGCCCAGAATGAACGAAGTGGTGTGAATTCCTTATAACTTTTTTATTATAATTTTGTTTTTCTTTTCTTTTTAGTATTTTGTAAAGAAGACTTGGAGAATTTATAATGGAGCAATACTCAACTGAACAACGTGCCCAAATCGTTGAAATTTACTTTGTAAATCAACGGTCCATTGTGTTGACTCAGCGTGCATACCGTCGTCAATTTAATGTGCGGGTTGCACCCTCTCAGTCCACAATAAACCGTCTTGTTGCAAATTTTCGAGAACAAGGAGCAGTAAGGAACCTTCCTGGTGCTGACAGACGACGAACGGTGCCCACGGATGACAATATTCAAGTGGTACAGGAGAGTATTCAGGAGGATCCACAAACATCAACCAGGAGACGTTCGACACAACTTGGCATCTCAAGAGGGTCGCTGCAGCGAATTTTGCATAGCATAAGAATGTTTCCATACAAAATTCAAATTGTCCAAGAATTGAAACCGACAGATTACTAGCAACGACTTGACTATGCAATTTATTTCCAGCAAAAAGCACAAGAGAATCCTAATTTTATTCATAACTTAGTTATGAGTGACGAAGCCCATTTCCAATTAAATGGGTTCGTTAACAAGCAAAACTGTAGGATATGGGCTACGGAAAACCCGAGAGTACCTCATCAACGACAATTACACCCAGTTAAGTGTACTGGTTGGTGCGGTGTTTCTTCAGAAAGGATCATTGGCCCATATTTTTTTGAAAATGAACGAGGTGTTGCCATTTCCATCAATCCTGATCGATATCGGGCCATGTTGGAAAATTTTGTAAGGCCAGCCGTGGAAAACCATCCGCAAATATGGTTCCAACAGGGTGGAGCCACAGCGCACACTGCGAGGGCTACAATGGCTCGTTTACGCGACATATTTGGTGAAAGAATAATTTCGCGTACAAGCAATTTTAATTGGCCTCCGCGTTCCCCGGATTTAACCGCTCCAGACTTTTTCCTTTGGAGTTATTTAAAAGGGAAAGTTTATGTTAATAAGCCCAGGACTATTGACGAATTAAAATCCAATATTCGGGACGAAATGAACAACATAACACCGGAAATTTTGCGAAAGGTCATGGAAAATGTGTTGGAAAGAGCACATTTGTGCGAAGCAGAAAATGGCCACCACTTGCGGGATATCATTTTTATTAACTAATCCAAAAATAGTCCCCATAAATTTACTGTATTAAAAAAAATTAAAAAAATATGTCTTAAATAAAAAGTTATAAGCAATTCACACCACTTAGGTCATTTTGGGCCACCCTGTATATAAATGTACTTCTGCCTGGTCGACTAGCTGCTAGCCGATTGATTGATAATTACGTAAAGTTTTATAAAACTTCATAGAACTTGGAACAGCAGCATATTTCGCCAGATCGTAGACTGAGATTGTAAATTTCCTTTATCGATAAACCACTACTATTGCCTCTAACGTCATTTTACATTGCGGTGGGAGTGTGGAGGAAGGCAAAATGGATGTAGTAAATTGGTAAGTTCTTATCAAAAATTTTAGACAATTTGCATTCAAAGCAATAAATACATGATGTCTACAAAACTATGCTGAACACATATATAATTGAATAGGCTAAGTAAGATAATTTGTATGGAAGATACCAGGGACAGTGTGATTACACTAGCCAACAAGGTTTTGGACTGAAGCAACCAAATATATTTTCTAGAGTAATTTGGTGGGCTGAATTCGAATCTGTATTTGGTTTTTCTCTATCACTTCATGCTTTCCAGATATAAAAAATACATGTTTTTATTCGTTTTCACAATCATTACTTTATTTAAAAATCAATGAATTTTCAAAAACGAATGGCGTCATTTGAACGTCGTTTGAATTTTGTTGGTTCGGTTTCACGTATTAGAGTCCAACAATAATCTCGCAGCATGCTTTTGTCCCAAATGATTGATAATTTCTTGCAATTTTCATTAAATCTTGGTGAACACACTCCCCTTGTCCGTCGCTTAACAAGAGCAAAAACAAATCTAAATGAAAAAAAAAATCTAAATGCCAATGAAGAAAATCCATTTTGAGTGACATTCGTGCATCTAATTTGTTTTAATTTTTTAATAATTCAGTAACAATTTACCTGCAGTTTTCACTCTTATTGTTTCCAAGAAAACAGTTCACGATGCCCTTGAAAGATTTCCAGGCTGCATATTCTTTCTCCAATTAACATCGTGAAAAATTGTCATCATTCAATACCTTCCTGTTCTGAGGGCCAAACAAATATGCCTTCTTTGATTTTAGCATATGACATTTTAGGAAAGCCGCTAACAAATATTTAAATTTTAATGATTCTGATGTTGCATATCCTTTTCTTCCAACCAAATATTCACCACACACAAAGCAAACAAAGCTTGAATCAGTAACACACGATTTCCCTGACATGCTTAAAAGCTGCTATTATGAAGATTTAGAATGCATGTGGGATCTGCCAAATTAATAATTGTGAAATTGTAGTGTGAACATTGAATGTTTTACAGTATTACCAGCATGCGATAAAAAATTAACAAGATGTAAAAGCGCAATTTTTATGCCTGGTTAGAATTCTGCGCGCCAGGTTAGTTAAAAAAACACGCTTCGTTTCTGCAGTCCATTTTTGCCAAATTTGTAGACCAGTGTTATTGAGCCGTGTATGATATGCGGAGTCTGAGAATGAAAACGAACGACTTTGCCACAACATTTTTGTAGCTTCTCATATGAATTCCTCGATATTCTGAAATGCAATCTTTCCTCTTGGGTTTTATAGCTAATAAGATGTAATAGCCTAATAGTTTGTCCACCGCAATTTAATGCTTGATAAAACTTGAGAAATAACACCGATGTGACCACGCAACTCCTGGTTTAACCAACATGTACTTAGCTCCACATCTTTCAGTAAGTTATATTGAATTTAGTTAAATTTGGCACACCGCATGTGCTTAGTTAAATAAGTTCTGAGAACGAAAACAGGTGGCGTTGTCGCACTCCTTCTAGTACCTGTCTTACAAATTGATTGATATCTCGGAATTTACATTTTTCCCTACAATCCGCAATTCGTAAACTATGTTAAGTCAAATTTTTCTTGCACTATTGCATTATAATCCTCGCTGAGTTTTTAAAACATGCCCCTTTTGGTACTTCCCACACAAATTACCTAATTTTGGCCACACATTACCAGGTTACTTACACTAAATTCAATATAACTTAGACGCTTAGTTCTGCGAGTGCAAATTACCTACCTACTACTTAATGGACTACATACCCGCGCGCCCTAGAATAACTTACCTACAAATTGGTCGATTTTGAAATCTTTAATGATCTTCCTATAACTTCTAAGCGAAAGACTTGGGAAAGTTATTATTTTTCTTCTTTTGTTGTGCGTTAACTCAGATCATACCATTCCCTTTCGATCCCCCGCTTATATTTCGAAGAGCGCTAAAAGACGTTGGGCGAAGGTATATAAACAATTGAAACTTTTATGTCGGTTCTTGAATTATGTCCACACATTTTGACGAAAACATTGAACAGTTCGTATTGAAAATTACCCGCCCGTGGACCGAATTAATATGTAGTCAATTTAAATTTTTATGGCGTTTTGTAAAAAAGATATTTCCTAGTTTCACCGCCCTAACCTTATAGACTTATAGTTTTAAGCTTTTCGTCATTCAGTCGCACAACAGAAATTTAATTCCACTCTCATATTCGAATTTCGACCCTCTCAAATTTAAATTTCTAACGTCGATTTTTGCAACATCTTTGCACTTGTTGTTTGCACAATTCTTTGCATCCATGAAAAAACAAAATCACAATCCTGGTGGTACCACCCGGCTTATCATTCATAACAAAATTAAGACTTCAGCAGTTCCTTAACTTAGCGTCCCCTTTTGATTACAGCGATTTGTATACATTCACCCAGAGGAATGAAAGTTTGTGACAACGATTGGATGATATGACAAGACATGCAATTCTCAGAAGGAAGCGTTTAAAGTAAAGGGTGGCGCATAAGTAACGTCAAGATTTATTCAATGCATATCTTTTTTCTTTCTGCCTTTATTTAACGTTGGCATTTATTAAAATTTAGAATATGAATCTTTACGTAGCCCCAAAGAAAAAAATTGGGAGCCGTTAAATCAAGCGAATCAAGCGTGGCCACTTAAAATCAGAAAACGTGATATTATTCGACTGCCAGAAATTTCGCACAGGATAGTCATAGTTGGACGAGCTGTATGAGCTGTGGCTCCATCTTGTTGGAACCACAATTCTGGATTGTTCTGCACCTCTGACCTTGAAAAATTTTCAAACATTTCCCGGTATTGAATGCCGTTTACATTAATCGCAACTCCTTCGTCGTTTTCGAAAAAATATGGTCCAATAATCCTCTCTGAAGTTATTTCACACCATGCTGTGCATCTAAGTGGGTGCATTTGATCTTCAACAATTATTTTTGGATTTTCGGTGCCCCAATTTTCTACAATTTTGTGTATTCACCTGACTGTTTAGTGAAAATGAGCCTCACCGCTCATTATAAGTTTGTGAATAAACTCTTTTTTTCTACGCACAATTCTTGAAAACGGCGATTATATTGAATGCGTTCTTGTGCATCATTTGGTTTTAACTCGTGAAACAATTGCATCTTATTGGGAAAAGATGTAACATATGTAAAATTCTTTGCAAAGACCGCTTAGACATCTCTAACTGCTGAGAACGTCGCCTGGCGGAAGTTTCGGTGTTTTCCTCAATACTTGCTTGCATTCGAGCAATGGCCACTTCATTACGAACTGCATGAGGTCTTCCAGCACGCGGAAGATCACAGACACCTCCTTGTTACCTAAAACGCTGAACCAATCGATAAATTGTTGAAGCGCTAGGAGCATTTCGAACATGAAAGAAATTTCCATATAATCTATTCTGACTTTCAAAGCAAAATTGGACAACTTTGGTTCTTTGTTCTGTGCTGAGACTTTCCATCAAAAATTTCCTAAGTATTATTTAGTTAATTCTGCAGAGACGAAAAAAGGACTTAAACAAAAAATGTATTCACTGATCAAATCTTAACGTTACTTATGCGCCACCCTATACCAAGTATCTTCTGATCAAATGCATAAGTGGATTGAACTGTGCACGTCTGTCTGACTAAATGGCGTGTTAACGCTATAACCGCCGTGAATTTTCATGCAACTGTTTAAAGCTTGTCCCAACCTAGATATTTTCCCAGATCGCGAACCCCATACAAATTTGGCCACTTTCCGAAATTCAATTTTGCGCCCTGTAACTCCTCATCCGTAACCTGCATCTACCCATATTTTGGCCTTCTTTCATAAAACTTGTAAAAATTGGCTGATTAACCTCACCAATTCTGGTAACTCCCATACAAATGATCGATTCAATCCATTTATCATCATCTTCCAAATGGGTTTTACTAAACTTAGTGAAATTTGTTACAAGTTGAGCGTTTACTAAAGCAGGGTTTCAGAATGAAAACAGAGGGCATTGTCATACTCATTCTGGTACCTCACAAACATGTTGATAGAATTCTTTAAATTCGAGTTATCCTCCGTAATTTGTTAGTCGGCAGTAGTAGCTTAGATGTCAATCCACTGCATTCTCTTTTTGATCCCCTATTAAGCAACAATGTTCCCTCTGGTGCCTCAGATGCAAATGATTCATTGAACTCATACATTCTTACCTCCATATCTTCCAATTCGATTGTATCAAATTCGACAAAATGTATCACGTATGTTCGCGTTCGGTCATTTTAGTTCTTAGAATGAAAATGGGCGACATTTTCATGTCCATTCTGGTACCATCCATACGAATTGACCGATTTGTCGAAATTTATTTTTCCGTTGTAATCCTTTAGTCATAGCCTGATGTTTTTTAATATTTCGTCAATTATTTTGTGTCATAATACTGATAAAATGTGAAAAAATCGACGGAACAACCACGCCCTTTCTGATGCTTTCCATACAAATTGTCATTAAACTTATAAGGATATTCTTAAAAACGCATGTTCCATTTAATTACATTATATTCAGTATAATTGGGCTCACATTAGACATTTAGTACAGCGAATGAAAACAGATATCAATGCCACGCCCCTTAGGTTATAACACACACACAAATTGGCCGTTTTACCAAAAATCGTTAATACATCTACACTTCCTTAACATAAAACTTGAGAAAGTTACAGCTTTGATTCTTTTATTATGCTTTAATCTAGAGTATTTTTTACAGCAAAACAAACGGACGTTGGATATGCAGTTCACCTGTCATAAATGCTGTTGTGGTTATAGAGTGCACGGGGGTTTAGCGTGAGTCTCGCCGTGACGGCCTTACCCACGGTGTGCGACACACTTGGCATATTACAATGCAATTGCCAACGCCCCCTTGAAATAGCCAAGTTAAGCCTGGACTATCTAGGAATAAGGGCTGACAAATTTGATTTGATTCCCACGTTACCGGCCAAACTCACCGGTCGGAGTTGCTCAGCAAAAGCAGAATTAAAAGCTGCTCCTAAATTGTGATTTATACACCATACTTTACGGGATTGGTCACGCTGTGGCAAAGAGTACAGATCAGACATTTTTACATTCCTGCAGGTGCGGAGGCCCCTGGTGGATGGAATAGTCGATACTACACAGCAAGGATGCTGTATCTTCACCTGTGGGAGACGGGAAAAACTCCAAACCTCTTCCTATATGTCATGGTAAAAGGCCACCATGACGTATAGGCATGGGATACCCAATGCCCGTACCCTTCTGAGAGATCAAAAAACACAGATGACAGGGCAAGAACCCGAGACCTGCCAGTTCAAATCCCTATCATCTAAACAAGGTCTCTGTTCAGACTCTGTTCCTAACCTACTCCCAGTTTCAACCCTTTGCGGTCCAGCGACTGGTGTCCTTGCAAACGAGCTGCAGTTGCCGTCAATCAAGCTGAGCGAGGCCAAGAGGCCTACAAGACTGCCCTGCCATTTATGTACGATATGTTTCCCTCTTCGTCATGGCTGATACATGATAAATTAGTTGCATCACAATTCTTAGCAATCCCAATGCATCCATAAGGGCTGGTTGTTGCATTTATCATTAGTGCAATGGTTGTTTTGTGACGTCATTCCTTAATAAGGGCAGTTCCGCAAACCAAAGTGCGGTTCCAAAAATGATTGGTACACGGATTTGGCTTTAAAAACAGATAACGTCGCGCTGCTGCGAACGACCGAATGTAATTAGATGCTGCAATCCTTTCTTTAGCATAGAAGACCGACAAAATGTCGCTGTTTGGAAATAACAAAAAGGGCCATCATGTCAACCAAATGTCAGAGCAGTGAAATTTGGAAAAAAAACTCTCCTTGGCATTTGGAAACACATGCAAATTAATATTCAATTTAGGCGTTATTCAAAAAAACTGAAATGACGCATGTAAAGTGGCAGGCACGTGTTGTGTGTGAAAGAAATTGTAGACAACAAATCAAACAACATGCGATATTATTATGACAGCCGGTATAACTAAAGTAATGTATGACAGGTTAGACGCCAATTACATTACAATGTTTTACTGTGTTTGCCATTACAATTGCCTCTCCTACCTATGGATGGTGAACGGAGCCAGGTTAATTACTTTAACATTAATTTCTGGTATTTGTTATTTGGGTTATATCATGCTCTAATTACTGGCGTCAGTCACGAACATACTTGTATAATAATAAAAAAAAGGTCCACACATTTCAGAAATAAAAACTTTCTGAAATGTTGTAAACGCATCTACTCGTATGTATTTTTTATTAATGAGAAATATTGTGACCAAAAAATTACTTCAAATCAAAACTTGATGGAAAAAATTGGAAACCAAACATGCATACTAAGTTTTACATCAAAACGTGAACCAATTTGAACTGCTTTTTACAGCGTTCGCCCTCTAATCTATTGAATTACGTCAATACAAGCGCGGTTTCAAAACTAGGCGACTTAACAAAGAAGACACAAACAACATGGGAGCAATTTGCTTTATTTTTCAACATAATCTGGTTCTGGCTCGATACACTTTTTTCAGCGATATTCAATAGCTTACATACCATGTTTATAGTAAGTACTGTCAAACTTCTTAAAATAACCATCAATCGAAGACTTCACCTCTTCATTGTTGGCAAATCTTTTACCGCCAAGCCATTTTTTAAAGTTTAGGAATGGAAAATAGTCTGAAGGAGTCAAATCTGGCGAATAAGCTGCGTAATGGAGCAATTCCAATTTTAATTTAGGCCATCGCAATAGTCGATTTTCATCACCTATCCGCTGCATAATATTCACCGTTGATTGATTTTTCCTCTGGAATGGAATGAGAGAATCATGGACAAAGAACAGGACCATCTTCGCCTTCTTTGGCCACGATTCTCCCATTTCAGTCCACTGCTTCACCTGTTCCTTTGTCTCCGATGTAAAGTGGTGTATCCATGTCCCATCCATGGTTATACATCGACGCAAAATTCGACTTCATTGCGGTGAAGCATTGCCAAACACCCTACTGAAACATCTTCACGACACGGTTTTTGTTCATTGCAAAGCACAGAGCCCAGCTTTCTCATTTTCAAATCTTTGGTCAATATGCGATGTGTAACTCTTTTTGAAATGTGTATCATTTCAACTATCTTACGCACCTTCAGCCGATGATCGTCCTATACCATTTTGTGGATTTTCTTAACGATGTCAGGTGTGGACACCTTAGTTGGTCGGCCACTACGGTGTTCGTCTTGGCAGCGCGTACGGCCTCGTTTAAACTCTGCTAACCAATATTTTACAGTCGTTAACGAATAAGCAGACTCATCTAGAGTAGAATCTAGCTCGTCTTAAATATTAGCTGGACTGAGAATAATCGTATGGAAATATTGAATTGCATGTTTACAAATTCACTGTGATCGTTTATTTTTGAGGGCTCAAATAAAAATACTAAACAACGTGGCGCCTTGAAACTTAAAACACATGTTTCGTAAGATTGTCACTTTTCAACAAAATAATTTTTTTCAAACTACTGGCACTATCTATACGTCTAGTCGGCTAGTCTTGGGACCGTCTCGTAATATATGGCTGATTTAACAATGGTAGGGACAATTTCGTTTTTTGTCCATCTCTTTACCTCTCAATGCATTTTATACGCAGACCTTTCGCTCTTGGTACAAATTGTAATTAGATTTCGGCGAAAGAATAAAATCTGCCACGTTCACGCTGCTTCGGTAGCCAAACGGCTACCTGGCTAAGGCCAGCGCGCTCATTTTCTGAGAAGCGTCATTTTTGAAAAAGCGTCCAAGTCCACAGAAGCACATTATTTATCAAAATGTGATGCAAATACAACAATGTTATTGAAGAACGTTATGAGCTGCGATAGTTTTGAACGAAATGTGTGCGCGTCGGACCATTACATACACGTATTACAATGATACAGATAGCATCAAAAAACAGCATGGAGGTGGACATCCAAAGACAACAAGATTGTCAGAAATGGTTCGAGAGATGAAGGCCAAATTGTAATGTAATCCACGACGAAGCCCATTTGAATTTATGAAAAATTCCAATATGTCTGCTGGTAGCATGCGGTGCATATTATGAACTCCGATGTAAGTCCTACAGCATACAAAAAGTGCGAGATGTAATAGCTGCCCAACAGGTCGATCGCCTAGCAAAAGCAAAGGTGGCATTGTCATTGGCGTTGATGAACGTTGGTGTCGAACTTGAAAATGTGATCTTTTCTGATAGAAACAATTTTAAAGTTCAGTCATATGTCAGCAAACAAAACGACCGTGTGTGGTTAGAGAGCAAATAAAAAGATAATGTAGATCAGCTATTTGATCCGCAGTAACTGTCACAGGACGTTCACTACTCGTTTTCATTGAACAGGACGTAAAAAAGATTTTAAATGAAGCTTTGCTACCTTGGTTGCGTAATTAACTCGGCGGAAACCATTGGACGTTTCAAAAGCCTCGGCACCATCCCATAAAGTCCAAGAAACCCAGTTTTTTACAAGAAAAAGTTCTTATTTTTATTTCTTTACAACAGTTGCACCCATATTTCCCGAACTTAAACCCAACTGATTTTTCCATTCCGTAGGTCCATTCTGGAGACTAAAATATCAACTAAAAAATATGTGGGGATCAACGCCTAACAGATTGCTCTTCGCCAGGAAAGACACAATGTCAGGTTACATTCTTGCAGCTTGATCTGACTCGCTAAAAGTGACTACATCAATCAATAAAATATTTCTTTTAAAATTTGAAATATTTTTATAACATATTGAAATTTTTAAATGAAAAAATCATAATTGATAGAATTGCATTGGTAACACATCCTGTAGATAACGTTTTTCGAATTCCATTTTCGGGCTTAAAATTGTGAGTGAAAGTTTTAACTTTATATTTGTTAGGCAAGTCGAGAAAGAATAACAAATTTAAGAATGTAATCCACAAGTATGAAGGCTAAACCTGCTGTGGGGTTAGTAAACAAGGCTTCTGTACACAATCAATGGATCTGCCGTTTGTTCGTCCGTTTTTGAACAAATTTATTGCTTCCACTGTGAACATAAAACATGCCCAATTAGTGTACCAAACTGATATTGCGCACTTTCATTAGAATTCTTCTTGGGTTCAACTTTTATTGCAACTTTCATTGCGATATTTTTATAGTTAAATTACTCAGTACAGAAACTTTTTTCTGGTGAAATGACATAAAAATATCTTCATCCAAAGTCCATTTTCGTTGGTTCAAAATTGTCTGCATCTAGCAGGGGCGTGGTAGATTTCTCCAAATATTTTTCTGCGCAATAATAGCAACGTTATTAATTTCAGCTTACAGATTACCAAAAAACTCTTCGTTTTTATTAAACAGACAATTTTGAATGAAAGCGGTCCTGAAGGTTGTCTCAATTTTCGCTCTCGAAAGTAAGTTTACGTTATACTGAATTTACTCATATGACGAAATGGAGTTAATATGGATAAAATAAGCTAATTTGTTTGGGGTTGCCAAAAAGGCAGTGGTTATCCATGTGATTTTTAAAATTTTGTCAAACATTATAAAGTCCCAAACAAGAACGAAAGACTTAAACTGAATTGAATTGTTTCTCTGGCTGTATGACATGTGGCGCCGTCTTTTTGAAACCACATGCCCTCTACATTCATTTCTTCAATTCTAGGGACGAAAAAACTGGTTATCATTTCACGATACTGAACACCATTGACGGTTTGCGGTTGACATGCCTCATATTTATAAAAAAAGGTCCAATGATTCGTCCAGCCCAAAATCCACATCACACAGTGGCAGATCTTTCGTCAAAATTCGCTGCATAGTAGATTTGGAGACACCAATTTTTCGAATTGAGGTGGATGTAGTTTGAGCGACATCAGCACGTACAGCTGCGATATTTTCGGTCGATTAACCTGGTCGAAGGTGCGTTGTTGTGTTTATGTCACTAACAGACCCAGTTTTGGCAAATTTACCATTAATCTCTTTATAGTTGACTCTTTTGGAGCATTATTGTGACCCCTAATTGTAGCCGCAAAACTTTCACCATTATGGTAAAACAATTTCACAATGAGAATGCGTTGTTCATTCGTGTACCGCTACATTTTTACGAACCTCGTACCTTCTACTAGCAAACAATAACAATTGTTCAAATTTCAAACAATGACACTTCGAATGGCGCCAAATTTAAATATTGCGTTCTTGTTGGGACACCCTTTACAATGGACAAACATGAAGATCACTTAACTAGTTTTTAAACGAATTACAAATGCGGTCTGTTTTTCTTCGCAGATTTGACGCGTGCCAAATTTACCTGGATGTTATGCAATCTAATGAATAATACATTTTTTACAAAAAAAATGGGTCAAGTCAGTTTTTTTTTTTTTTTTTTTTTTGTGTATGGGAGGCACCAGAGGAGTGTGATTTCTCTATCAAACTTTGCCAAATCTTGGCAAGTGGAGTTAACTAAAATCACAAGGGAATGTTTGAAAGTTGATTCGGCGCATTTGTAACGAAGATGTTGGAATGGACATGGCAAATTAGTCCATTTTCAATTGGCGAGTTAACGAAAGACTTGAGCTGTGATAATGCTGGTTAACTGAAAAAAATGTAGCCTAAGAATATGTTGGCAAATTAGTCATTTGTATGAGAGGTATAATAAGAGACATGATTAATCGGATAATATTTTTCAATTTCTAAAAAATTTTGCATAAACCTCCAAGTTTATACTTACTTTTAGATTTAATCAAAAAATTTTGAATTTTATAAACTAAATGAATTAATTACTGAAAACATGAAATTTGAATAATATAAAAGATATCGCTCTTATTTAAGTTATCTAGAAACTTATCTAATGTACAAAGCAATTATCGATATGTATCCCAATGATTACTGTTAATTATTAATTGTAGGCTGAAGAAAATAATAAAAAAGGGAAATAGAAAATACGATATTCAAAGCAAAGTTGCTGATTCAAAATCAGCCACTTTTACAGCACAACTCGCACGGTGAACATCTCAATCTCTACAAACAAATATATTGAATTAATTCTAATTCATTTGCATTTTTTCTATCTCTTCTTCTTTTTATATTTTATATATATTAAATCTTAAATTTAATTTTATAGTTTCTCAGCTCTGATAAATTATGCAATCATTCTAAAATCGCTAATTTTTTTAGCCCAAAACTTACTGCCCGGCACTTAAGAATTGGTCCTCAATTAATTAATTTCACATCAATCTCATATACAGTCCTCTATCTCTCTACTAAGTTGCATCACAACGACACACCCAGAGATTAAACCTGGATTAATCTCTTATCAAAACCATTACAAATTGAAAGCAATCAGCAAAAGCTCTGGGAACAACAGCCCGCCTATAGAAGCTTCAAAAGAAGCATTGAATTTCTGTAATTCGTTCATTTTTAAGTTAGGTGCCGAAGAGGGTGGTTTACGCAAAGACATCATCTAGCCTAATGGACAGAAAACGATTGGTTTAAAAAGTCAAGAGGTGATTGCTCCGTTTTCTAAATGTTAATTTTTTTGCAGAAGTTGTTATTTTGCAAAAATGTAATAAATTTGCTTGTACCGATTACTGTCTTTCACAAAATATTTGGAGTTTGTATTTACAATCCGTGATAATTTTTAATTGTCGATACTACTCCCTCTTAATATAACCCTGATCGGTTGGTCACAAATCTTATTCAATTCTCCTTTTTATTATTATTTTTCTTTTTTTTTTTCTTTTGAGGAGAGGAGACATTTAATTTTTTGGTGGTAAGTAGAGATAGTTATGAAACACGATACTGATATAAGGGGAGAAAGGGAATTTAAGGATAAAGTCGTAATTTTGGAAAAAAATGTAAGAAACAATTTTATAAATTGCTATGAAATTAGCGTCTTGAAAATTGGTAAATATGTGGAAAAATGACTTTGGATAGTATTCAAAGAAACGGTTTATTATTTAAATTATTTTAAATTATGTTTATAATAAAAATAATTATAATTTAAAAGCAAAAAGCTGTTTTGAATACCTGAAAATTAAAAAAAAATATGCATAAAATATGCGTAAGAAGGAAAATTTAAATTCCTGCCAATTAAATTAATGCACTTCCAATAAATGTACAAAAAACCAGTAGATAAATGTCGATTACATGTCGATTGACTTACATACATATGTACCTATATATCTTCAGCCATTATCAATTTGCATTGAGTCAAAAGCGTGAGAATAATATTGTTTATATATACATTTATCTACTGGTATTTTGTATATATATATATTACAGGGTGGCTCAGAATGAACGAAGTGGTGTGAATTCCTTATAACTTTTTTTATAATTTTTTTTTTTCTTTTCTTTTTAGTATTTTGTAAAGAAGACTTGGAGAATTTATAATGGAGCAATACACAACTGAACAACGTGCCCAAATCGTTGAAATTTACTTTGTAAATCAACGGTCCATTGTGTTGACTCAGCGTGCATACCGCCGCTCCTTTGGGGTTATTTAAAAGGGAAAGTTTATGTTAATAAGCCCAGGGCTATTGACGAATTAAAGTCCAATATTCGAGACGAAATTAACAACATAACACCGGAAATTTCGCGAAAGGTCATGGAAAATGTGTTGGAAAGAGCACATTTGTGCGAAGCAGAAAATGGCCACCTCTTGCGGGATATCATTTTTAATAACTAATCTAAAAATATTCCCCATAAATTTACTGTATTTAAAAAAAATTAAAAAAATATGTCTTAAATAAAAAGTTATAAGCAATTCACACCACTTAGGTCATTTTGGGCCACCCTGTATATACCTATATATATAGAGTGGCGCATAAGTAACGTTAACGGCGACTTTATTGAATGCGTTCTTGTGCATCATTTGATTTTAACCCGTGAACCAATTGCATCTTATGTGGAGAGAGAATGTAAAATATGTAAAATTCTTTGCAAATACCGCCTGGACACCCCTAACTGCTGAGAACGTCGCTTGGTGGAAGTTTCGGGGTTTTCCTCAGTACTTGATTGCACTCGAGCAATGTTCATTTCATTTCGAACTGCATGAGATCTTCCAGCACGCGGAAGATCACAGACAGCCCCTTGTTGCCCAAAACGCTGAACCAATCGGTAAATTGTTGGAGCGCTAGGAGCATTTCCAACATGAAAGAAATTTCGATATTATCTTTGTGTCTGAATAATCGAATGCTGACTTTCAAAGTAAAATTGAAAACTTTGGTTTTTTGTTCTGTGCTGAACCTTCTCATCATAAATTTCCCAAGTATTGTAAAGAGACGAAAAAAAAAACTTAAACAAAAAATGTATTCACTGATCAAATCTTAACATTACTTATGCGCCACACTCTATATACATATATACATATATATATATATACATATATATATAATATTAATATTAGACTATGCCAAGTTTTCAGAAGTTTCATGAGGATTTTCAACAGTTATCGCATCTGCTTCCCAGCCAGCCATGAGTCATGAAACGCATCTAGTCAAATGGTAACTGGCACTTTAGCTTCTCTAGCTTCACTTTGGGTATTGTAACGAAAAGGGCGTAGTTAAGCAGTTGTGTTCTTCCAAATTTTATTATGGTTTATAAACTAATCCATCGAAAAAATATTCGGGTTACTGCAACGGAAGAATTAATTTCTAATTACTAATTAAAGGAAAAATAGAGTTTTGGGAATCTATCAACTTGGGGGATAACAGAGAAGATGAATCATATTAATGCATTTTCAGTGACAGTACCAAGCGATACATATTTGCATTCCTTTGCTAAAAGGTAGAAAAACTCAAAAAAATATTCTAGAGAAATGAATCTATTCGAAATATCGAAAAGTACACATCCTTATCTCTTCCTCTATCCACATAGAGTTTTTTATGCTGGTATAATGGCGAAAATGCTACCACAACGTTTAACTACCTTCAAAATTTAATCATTACATACAAAATTAAATTTTTTGCAGATTCGCATATTTCTACAGGGTTATCCGGTTAGTGGTTTCGAAACTACCGCTCGGACAAGACCACCAGCTATTAAATATCAGTCATCTGAAGAATTGTTCATTTAATGAAAGGTTTGCGGTTTATGAATATGTATCGTTAAAACAATCGAAGAACGCATAAAAATAGTGAAAACTTATTAAAAAATGGAGATTCCAACATGATTCAACACGACCGATTTTGGCTTTACTCCATGATAAATTTCCATAAAGCGTTATTTCACCGGAGCCACGTCAAAGATCGTGCTTACGCAGATAATCACCACACATTGGAACATATGAAAACCAACATTCGTCCAGCCAACTACCTCAAAAGGATCCACTACTGCAACTAATTCAGAGGCGGTCATTTAAATAATATTTTACTTCGTATGTAAAGGCGAGATTCAAGCATTATAATGAAATAAAAGTTTCATCGAAATCGTAACTTTATCTACGTTTTATTTTACTTTACTTGAAACCAACAAATGGATAATCTGCCTTGTTTTTATATATTTGGATATATCGAAATTTCAAACAATCGATTGTAAATTTAGATTCTATAGGTATACCCTATTTTTACATCATTTCTCTATGTTTCGAAACATGAAGCCGTCCTCTCGTAGTTTAATGCTAGAATATTAAAATCATTGCATTGCAATTCATTTGATAGGAATTGTTTAATAATACAATTATGTAATAACTAGTTTTAAGCATCTGTACGCACATAACTTTCTGAGTAATCATCATTTGTGGTTTCTTTCAGCATTGAGGCATCTTTTAACAACTACTACACATTATTTGTGTGTAATTTCAGCTTGTAGGAAATCATAATCCATTAGCGGATAAGATTTAAGTCTTTTTCCATTACCTGCATACAAAACACTTGTTTTATTCTCCATCAACCAAACATGATACGTTACGGAATTTTTCCAGTACTACAAATTCATTTGCGGTTACCTCAAATCGAATTCCTGATGTGTTCGAGTGGATAACTTATTGAAATTTTGGATATATTGAATTAAATCTCTATCAGGTACTTTAGTCATTTTCGAGTGTATGTGTGCTTATCAATTCAGCGGCGAAATGCCTAAACTCAAGAGGCCTTTTACAAGGCCTGGCACAGCATTCGGTGGGCCAGTCAGCACCAATTTATCTTCTACAAAAAAAAAAATGTTGTGGCATTTGAGGGTAAGATATTTCACACTCGCTTGTTTCAGAAAAGTTTGTAAATAGAATGACTACGAAAAAGTTATATGAATAAAGTTTTTTTTAGAGGCTTAAAAAGAGGCTATAATTAAAGTACTTAAAGCTGTCAAACGTATGAAAGCCTAAAAAATATAGAAACAATTTGGCATTCATATTTAATTTATGGTTGTTTGACCCTAATGGATTTATGTAACTTCTCAGCAGCTAAAACTGCTATGTGAAAAAATGGTCTGCTTCGCAAAAACCAGTGAAAAGATTTGTGTAAAATTTACTGCAGTTGCCATCTATAAAGTCTTGCTGGTTGACTTTTTTGAGGAAAGAAATTTAAGTACTTGGAGCCAATTCGGGTTGCTTCCGGAAAAGAAGTCTGTCTTTTACACTTCTTGCCAAAATATCAATTGCAAACTTTTAATATTTTTTATCAGAATTCTCTGAAATGAAATTTTTTCCTTCAAAATAACACCTGGCAACATTAGAGAGTATGACACATCATTTCATACTTTGCGGCACGCCAGATTTTTGCAAATACGGAAGAGATTTATAACCACTAATAACGACTTTACATATTCTATTTGACAAATACACTTCTTCTTGTGCATATACACGGAATACTCACTGAAGAAGGCCTTATGGCAAGCCTGCAATAGAACAATTATCTCATCTCAAGGATGCAAGCGAAACCTCTCTTAAAGGCCTGGAATTGAAGGTCTTGAAGAAGCTCTAAAAAATCACTGGAATATATTCATCGGTTTACACTAATAATTAGATTAATTTTATAATTTTGAAAGACTTTTTGGAAATTCAAACTAACGACCTCAAAGTTAGTAATTCGACTTGTTACCACCTAAACCACTGACCATCATAGTCTTGCTGCAGCTGCGACTGATAACGAACTGCTTTAGGAAACCAGTAGAGAAATTTCAGTCAAGTTGACTGACTTACGCTATCAATTCCTATAAAATGTTGCTTTGAATTAATGCAAAATAAAAAACGCAAAATTATATCTACGGAACACTTCGAAATTATTGAGGATCCAATAGTTTTCATTAATCTGTCAACTTGTATGGCATTTTTAGATTTAAGTTTCCCAGAATTAAGTTTCCCAATAGTAGATTTTTCTAAAAATTTGCCAAGCATGAATAAGCAATACAATGCCAAAAAATGTTTGTTGTAGTAATCTAATATTTAGAAATTTCAGGGGGACCATTGAATTTTATAATTTGTGCGGTAGGTAGCAGAATGGTTGCAACAATATAGTCCATTTTTTACACACTCACCAGAAGGAATGTAGGTATATATCATTTGGCACAGCAAACATGTAAAACCCATAAGGAAGCGTTTAAAGTGCCAAGTGCCGTCGATGTCCAAGTGGGCGATGTCCGTCTATCAGGTTGGCTGGCTGTCATAAAACTCTATAAAACTTCATAAACCTTGGCGCAGCCAATTAGAAGAAGGTTACAAATGAGCTATATCGCTCCATCCTTTTCGTACCTCCCACAAAGATGAACGATTAATCCAACGATTTTTAGCCCCGTATCATTCATGAAGTTATTCGAAACTCCATCAAATTTAACATACATCATGTCTTGAGTCAACTTAACTCAGAGAAGAAAATGGATGGTAATCATCCGCCCTTTTTAGTACATCAAACATAAATGGCCGATTTACTCTATATATGCTTAGATTTATATATTATATTTAATTCAGTTTTATAAAGCTCAGCTAAATTTGGCATAAGACAAACGTTAACTAAAGTTTGGTCTCAGAGAGTAAATGGGCAGGATTGACTCGCTGCTTCCGGTGTCATAGGCGATTTTCCGCAGTTCAATCTTTCCTCTTTAATGTTTTAATTAGCAGTCTGCTGTTGCAAATGATGGGTTAAGTTTGAGAATGAAAATTAAGTCGTTGCCATACCCCATACAAGTTTATGGAAATTCAGCATTCAGCTGCAGCAATATACTACACCCTTCTGACACCATTTACACTTTCAACTGACTGAAGTCGCTCAGAATGTAGATCACCAAATGCATGATGTATAAACATGATGTTTATACTTATATGTTTTTTACCAAAACATGTTAAAAAAATATTTAAAATAAATTTGCAAACGTTCCATGAACATACCTTATGTAACATTGAATTAGATAGTACTTTATGTTACCCCTTTTCCCCACATTTGGGCTAACCTAATTGTGAATTGTGAATAAGAAAAATGTCAGATAATATTTAACAAAACCAAATGGTAGTTACTCTGAACAGCTCAAGCGGTCAGCATCTCAGCTTCCCCAAATATACTTACCTTGAATTTAAATTAATTCCTTAATTTCTTTTATTTCTAAAACTACCAACAAATAATTTTCAAATCTCTTGAGAAATTATCTGATTAAAGGCAGCGGTACAGGAAGATTACCTCAATCCACAATCTACCCTATAAAATTCCAACAGGGTCCAGCATCGATCATCACAGCAAATTGATAGCAGCAGTAACAACAACTGTCCATTTTCCCAAGCTGTATTTAATCAACTTCTACTTCTTCGTCTACTTCTATTCACATACGAGTATATGCGGAAAATTTGATCGAACATTTTGGAAGATATGGAGGAAAGAATATGTGGGTTAAGTCGGTCATTTGTATGGGAGGTACCAGAAGAGCCTCGGTTGCTCGATCAATTTTTTCAGATATTGTGAAAAATTGCAAAACAATGTAGTAGATAAAAATCTAGACTACTACACTAATTAGAAATACAACACTAGACTATTACAGCCGACTAGTTAGAAATACAGAGAATTGACTGAATTTCAAAAAAAAAAAAAAATCTGTGGTAAGTTATTGCGGGCGACGCCCGAGTGGTTGCAACAAAGTCCTCCATTTTCATTCTGAAATCTTACTTTGACAAATGCTGAAGGTAATGGATGAGGAGATATGGAGAACAAATTTAATTTAGGGAAATAGGTCAAAGTGTATGTGAAGCAATAAAAGTAGTGGGCCGACATAGACCATGATCTGGTATTAGTAGTATTAAGCAGTACTAAGTTTTAAGAATTTTTGTAATGATTTACGGCAGTTATTATGTCCACCAGCCAGCCGGAAATACAGACGAAGATATGTGCGATATCCAAAGGCTTATCCATTTAGTGGTTTAAAAAGCGGCAGTCTGGCAAGGCTGTCAGCTGTTAAATACCTGTCATATGAAGTGGTATTTACATAAAGGTTTGCCATTTACCAATATGGGTCGTCCAACAATCAAAGAAAACGTAAAAATAGTTATAATTTACTACATGAGTGGTGATTCAAACGTGGACACTTTTCGTTCATTATGCGGTAATTATGGCAGTCATAAACGACTTTCTGTGCAATAAATTGGCAAGATTATAAAGAAATTTGAAGAGACTAGAAGCGTTACAGGTGTGGTCAGAACTGTGTATCATCGCAAAGAACACACTGCCGAAAATATCGCTTCTATTAGTGAAAGTGTCGATTCCACGGCATTCTCGGCAATTGGGCTTATCTTAAGGCTAACTATGGCATATTTTGCATTTGGATTTGCAGCTCTATCCATATAGTCTAATTCACGCAACAATTAAGGCCGTCTGAACTTTCGTATATATGCTGATTGAGTGCTACAGCAACAGACTTTCAATGCTGATTTTTCGAACAATATTTTGTTCAGCGATGAAGCTCATTTCTCACTCGTTGGTTATGTCAACAAGCAAAATTGTCTCGAAGAACCCATTAAAAATTGTGGAAAAGCCATATTGCATCCGGAAAAAGTGTCTGTTTGGTGCACTTTAAGGTGTGGAGTTGTCATTAAGTCGTATTTTTTCGAAAATGACGCTGTAGGGACAGTTACCTTCAATTTGTAGCGCTATGGCCGAATGATAACCAATTTTTTTGGCCTGCAATTGAAGATTATGAACTGGACGATATGTGGTTTCCACAAGACAGTGCCATGAGTCACACAACGTGTCAGATTTTGGCTTCATTGCATGAGAAGTTTCCAGAAATCGTAATTTCATGCGATTTGGCGACGTCAATTGATTACCAAGATCATGCGATTTGATGCCGTTTCACTATTTTTTGTGAGTCTACGTCGAAGACCGTCCTTACGCGGATAATCCCCAAACGTTTGACTATTTGAGAACTAACATTTGCCAAATTGTCGCCGAGATACCACCCGAAATGTGCGAATAACTGGTCGAAAACTACCTTAAAATGGTCCACTGCTGCCACCAAACCAGAGGCGGTCATTTAAATGACATTGTGTTTCATAAAGGCTTCATGTGCGTTTTATTTAACTACTTTTGAAACCTAAAAATGGATAACCCTGTACAAGAACACGGTAGAAGTCGCGAGTTTAGTATGTCGCTTTACAAAAATTCTACTAAATATTACGAAACAATACAACGGGTAAAAACTCAGATTTGTGAAGCTTCAAAATTATATTCTACCGACAATTTCTTTTAGATTTAAAGTAGCTTAAGGAGCGGGTCAATGGATTTGATGTACCTTAGAAGCGTCTAAGCTCAATGAATGTCAGAAGCTCTCCCACGGTTCATTCATAAGATGTAAGGAATTTGTTTAGTTTTGCTATAGGAAACTTCTTATTGCAAACTACTTAATGTATGAATGAGGCTAAATTTTTGAACGAAAATGCCTCATAGTCGCAGGCAGGTTCGGCTCAAAACTGAACCAAATCGGACTGAACTAGCCTTTAGATATATGAAATATTTTCTGAATTTTGGGCATTTATTCGCTAGCTAAAACTAAAAACGATGGATGATGGTAATTGATCGCTCTCATAAATCTTTCTAAAAGAGCAATTAAATTGTGGCCATGACTACTGAAAATTACTGAAGAATACACATTTACGTTAGATGTATGGCTGTAAAGCTGTATTTTTGACACACCCACTTACCTAGTTGAGTTATGACATCGTTCACAACATTACAAAGCGCAGGCGAAAGGCGCAACAGCTCCTCAAGATCGGTACATTGTGAAAAATTTGACTCTATTGGTATAAAATTAATTTCTAAAAGGGACGATTTTTCGACATTTTCTTAAACTTGAAAAATTTTTACGCCAAGTAAAACTAATATACGATAAAAACTTGTGGATGTGGGAGGCTGGATTGTCATAGCTCAGTGGGTTGACATAGCTCAGTGTATTTAAAAATTTAGGAAACATATTTGACTCACAAGTATTTTAAGCGCTTCCTTCTGATTATTAATTTTTGTGCCACAACAAATATTATGTACTTTATTATTTTTTTTTCCACGTAAAGCTATGAACACTTAGGCATGAGAAGTGCTTTTTGAAAAGAACATAGGCTGGTTACATGCCAACTTTGTGCTGGTGAGATGGAAGACTTACACACAATTTACGTTCTTTCCTAAAAGAAAACTTGTTAGAATCACTTAGTACATAGGATAATTTTTGAATAGAACAAGAAAACCTTGCAAATAATATCTGCGAAAACATAGGAAAGAAAGGCCTACTGTTGATGTGCCTTGCAAATGTTCTCCCCGTGATGTGGCAGATCTCATACCTGGCATTACGTTATCACTTCTGTGTGTGTGTGTGTAAATGTAACATACATATATAGATAAGACCAATCGAAGCTCATTGAATCGAATGAATGAAATCCAAGGAATTCAAAGATATTTTTAAAAATAGAAAAAAAGTTCATTAAAGGAAACATAAATATTTGTTTTTGTATTCCAGGACCTTTAATATGTAATATGTAAAAACCCACTGTGTATGTACAGATGATGCCATTTGTTGAGCCCAAAGCAATAGCATACGTTCATACATTCTTATTCAATCTGATATTTTTAGAAAAGTGGCTTAATAAACTGTTATTTGCAGCTGATTCTGTTGGTAATAAATAGTAGAAATAGGAATCAACACAGATTCATTTTGTCGTTCCGTTTACTAAACTAGAACTAGTACAGGAAATTCAGTCAGGTGAATTGACTTACGTTTACTTTCACCTAACATCCTTTTGCATTGGTGCAAAAGTGTGTGGAGTGCCAGAAGGAAAGTGGAAAATTGTTAGGTTCTTCTCTGCAAATGCATTGAATTAATGCCACCAAATACCACACTTAGTACAATTAAACAATGAAGGAGTGCATGGGAAGATGGATAATCTAGTAGTTTTTATTTAGCATTACAACTAAATGGAATTACAATTAAATTTAATTGTCAAAAATCTAAGTTACTGCAGTTTGCTCATTAAAATTTGCAAGGTCAATCGAACAATTTAAATCGGGACTACCTCAATGGCCATGGTCCTTTAATCCGTTTTCATTTTCATTATTAAGTTTACCTCACACAAGATGTGCACAAAATTGGCTGAATCCAGTGGATCTGCTCGAAAAATATTAAGCAAAGAACAGACAGGGTGTCCTTCGGGAAGGTATACTAATTTGTTTTGCCGCCATTTTGGCAAACATTAGTCTTGGCAGTTCATATTTGGCAGTCGTGAAGTGGAGACGTGGCAAATTTATTATGAAAAAATATTCGATAAGCCAATGTGTTTTAATCGTTAAAACGTTTTATCGAAATCAATCATCGATTACTATGACGGTGAGAAAGTTGTGAGAAATTTTTGGGAGAAACAACGTGCCAAGAAGACACTCTATTTATTCTGTAATGAATGATTTCGAAGAAAAAGGGCCTGTAGCTGATAGGGAAAAACATGGACCACAACGTACTGCAAGATTGGCTGAAAACATTACTGCTGCTCAAGAAAGTGTTCAAAACAATCCATAAAATCCAGGCCGCAATTTTGTACAAGGATTTGCCTTTGTTTCCATTTAAGACTCAGTTGACACAAAAGCTTCTTTCACAAGACTGTTTACGCCGTCGTACATATGCCAATAGGATGTTACAGTTCGCCCATGACAACCCCGATTTTCACGAAAAACAAAAAAAATCATAAAAAAAATCATGTGAATAAACAGAATAGTCGGTTCTGGGCAATGAAAAACCCTTTGCATTCATCAAAAGTGACAGTTTGGTGTGCAATTTGGTCAGGAGGAATCATTGGATCTGACTTCTTTGAAACTGAAAATGGCGTAACGGTAACTGTCAATGGGGAGCGATATCGTGATATGATTGAAAACTTTTTAACGCCACAACTGCATGCTTTGGGCTTGATTAACATGTGGTATCAACAAGACGGTGCCACATCGCATACAGCCAGGATTACAATGGAATTACTGCGAAACCTCTCTCCACAACGAGTTATTTCAAGAAATGGTGATGTTGATTGGCCTTCAAAGTGGCCCAGTTTGACTGCTCCGGACTTCTTTTTGAAAAGCAAGGTTTGTGCAAACAAACCAGAAACGTTTGAGCAACTCAAACAAAGTATTCGTGATGAAATCAGTGAAATACCGAGCGAAATGTGTGAGAATGTAATGAATATGCTGAAAAGGGTTCCCATTTTTGAGGCTAACAGAGGCGGATATTTATCTGATATTGCATTCCATACATAATTGCCGACATTAAATAAAACATTTATCAATATAAGATCCATTCTCTTTCATTTCATCAAAAAGTATAAACGAACAAAGTAGTATGCTTTCCTGACGGACACACTGTATTTGTTAAATCGGTCATTTGTTTGGTAGGTACCAAAAGGGGCGGGGATATTTACTCGCAATAAAATTCGATGAATATAAATTAAGGTTGCTGTAGTCTACGAGATGTGAGTTACAGGCAAAAGATTGAAATTGGGAAAATCGATCGATTTGTATGGGAGGCTTTAGGAAAGATACGACAACGCGACGAATTTTCATTCTTAAAAAGTATCTTAACCAACTATAATATCAATAGTACTAAACTTGAATTAATTTATGGCAAATGGTTCAAAGATATGAACCTAAGAAATTGTAGGTTAAATCGGCCATTTATAAGAGGGTATCAAAAGTTAACCGATCAGTTTTTCCAAAATTTATCAATAATTACAGATCAAAGCAACAGACAGCAGAAATGCCACTCGCCACAGTATACAAATTAGGGGGTTACTGGAGATAAAATCGCTCAACTTACATGGAAACTTCTACATGGGATGGGGATGGGGATGTCTATTTACAGTCCTCTGCTACAATCTGGGGAAATATTAAGTTGTGGTAAGTTTTACAGTGACAACACGATTTAGTTCACAGAATGATTCCTGTATTTAAATAAAATTTATTTTCGATTTAGAAATGTAAAAAAATTATTAAGCTTATTTAAATTCGGACTGAACTATTTGGAGAAATTTAAAAAGTTGAAAGGCATGGTTACTCTTACGCAAGCTCTGCTTAAATCATATATTCTTACCTTAATGTCCTTTGAGTCATTACACCGAATTCTTTGAAATTTGAATTGCTAAGCCAATTTGGGAACATGCCATAAAAATTGACCTATTTCCCGAAATTTAATTTTAACCCTGCAGTTCTTAATTCCCAGATTAACGTATGACGAAATGTATGCCAATTGTATAGCTGTGTAAAGCTTAGAAAAAGGTAAAAAAATGGACCGGGTAAATGCGCCCTTTTTGATATCAAATTAAGCATATATACAGGGTGGGCCATAAGGGTATTGGCGGTTTAAATATTCAATTAAAAAAAAAAAAACTACGAAACATAAAAAAAATATATTTGTATTTTTGAAAAGTAGAAGCATGGGAATTTTTAAGACTTAAAAATAATGTTGTCCAAATGGCTGCTTGACACTCTTGGAACCGAAGTCGCAAATTTTGGAAAACTCGTTGAAAAGTTGTTCTCGGTATTTTGTTACTTTCCTGAATAATGTTCCTCTTCAACTGCTGTAAATTGGTCGGAGTATTCTCGTAGACTACCGATTTGAGGTAGCCCCTTAGAAAATAATCGCATGGAGAGAGATCGGGGCTACGTGGGGGCCATTCAATATCCCCCCTTTTCGAAGTGAGTTTTCCAGGAAAAACATTTTTCAGCAGCTCTATGGATACCCTAGCCGTATGACATGTGGCCCCATCCTGTTGAAACCACATCCTCGAGGTATTGCCTTGAAGTTCTTGCAAATCTGTCACCAAAAAATCTGCTAGCGTGTTGCAATAATTGTTCGCTCTAACCGTCATCGCATGCCCTCTTCCGTCCGCAGAAAAGTATGGTCCAATAATACCGGTTGACGTTATCCCAGCCCACACGACAAGCTTATGGCTGTAAAGTGGACGTTCATGCAAGCGTCGGGGATTAGTCTCGGACCAGAACCGACAATTTTGCTTGTTCACATGGCCATTAAGGTGAAAATTGGCCTCATCACTAAAAGTCACGTTGTTGAAATTGTTGAATCGCTCTAGCATCAAATTGACAAAGTTAAGTCGGTTATTGGCATCATCGGGTTTTATTTCTTGGACTATCTGAATCTTATAAGCCTTCAAATGCAAATCACGTTTAAAAATTCGTCGTAAAGTTGTTCTTTTGACATCCAAAGATTGACTTCTCTTACGTGTTGACTGTTGCGGATTTCGCTGAACTGAAACACGAACACGCTCCACAATGTCGGCTGATCTTGCAGAAACTGGGCGACCACGAACCGTAATTGGTACTGTTGAGCCGGTTGTTTCGAACATTCTGATCCATTTTCGTATCACATTGGCGCTTGGAACTTCACTTAAATCGTGTAAACCGTGTTCATGCCGATACAAACGTCGTGCAGTAATCACTGATTTATTGTTTTCGTAATACGTTCGGACACAAAATGCACGCTGCAGTCCCGTGTACGGCTCCATGGCGACTAAATTTCCAGGAAGCGGCACAGCGAACAACATATCCCCCCGCCACCCCGTGCCGCGCGTTACCGAGAAATTGAAGATTTAAACCGCCAACACTCTTATGGACCACCCTGTATAAGATTCACACATTCCATCCAACTGTTTTGTATTGAGTATTACCCAAAAAACGTAATGGCTTCATTACGATTAATAAATTCTTCAATTGAAAGTGGTCGGCATTGCTGCTGGATTCTCTAACTAAGCAAGGATCACCAGTTTCCATATGTTGTTAAGTGGACTAAACCGAACTATTGACTTTCTCGGGGACTTTGGATAAAATACGATCTATTTCTTAAAAATTCAATTTTTTCACAAAGATTACTCATATTAAAAAGCCCAAAGAATATAATAACACTGGTCTACAAATCAGAAAAAAGTTGACTGCAGAAACCAAGCTTGCTTTTTAACCAATCTGGGTGCCATAAATTCGAATCTGACATAAAATTCGGGCTATCACGTCTTGTTCATTTTTTATCGCATGCTGGCAATACTGTAAAACACTCAATACTGACACTACAATTTAACAATTATTAACTTGACAGAAGCCGGAGGCCACATTCATTCCAAATCTTCATAATAGTAGCGTTTAAGCATATCAAGGAAATTGTGTCTTACTAATTCAAGCCATTTGTGCTTTGTGTGTGGTGAATATTTGGTTGGAAAAAAGGATATGCAATATCAGAATCATTGAAATAAAAAAGAAGCGTGAACAAACCGTGAACACCGAAAGTGTTGTGCAATAGTTGCAGAACTGTTTCATACAAGTGGTCAAATGGCAAGAATATCTTTTTCGAATTTTCAATTCCAGTACTTTAGAGAGAGTATAGTAACCACCAAACCGATTTTTATACCTGTTTAATAAACGTTGCTTGATTCAATGTGAAAAATCGAAAAAATATTACTTAGGCGAATGTCCTATCGGTTTCCAAACCAGTTCAACGTCCACCAAATGTTCCATTACCAGTCAATTCTAGTGCCACGAACAGTGAGTCCGAAACATCGTTCAACAGCAGTGATAGTTTGTATCAGCCTAATGATGAATGTCATTTAGTGACTCAAGCTGAGCTGAATGATCGGAATTCGGGATTTACATTTAACGAAGCAAGACACAGAATTATTAATTTCACGCATGCAGCAGTCAAAGCATCTTGCAGTTGGGACAAAAGTAACAATCTATGGAGATAGAAGCTTAGTATTGGCTGCATATTTTGAAAGGAAACATTAGATTCCATACTGTACTGATGTCGATGGTTTATTTCAAAAAATAGGCCTGCCGTATGACTTAATGGAGATTATTTATTGATGGCTGTCAGCACAGTTTAAATGCTCTCATTTTGCCTAATGGGAATAAAAACCCGTCCATACAAATTGCTCTTGCCGTTAATACAAAGGAAAGTTACGAGTCAATGACTGAAATGTTGACATTACTCAAATACATACAACGATAATAAATGGAAGATCTGTGGTGACCTTAAGGTGTGTGATTTAAATTTCTTTCTATATATAGTATAGAACATCGTAAATAACTGTAAATTAGTCTGTTTCAGATCATTGGTTTGTAAGGAGGTTTCACAAAACACTCTTGTTGTTGTTTTCTTTGGGATGGGATAGTCGCGCTACATGTCATCATCACGTCAGAACATAGTGAACGTAACCAATAAAATCTAAGTATTTAAAAAAAAAAGAGAGAAAAAAGTTAATATTTCTCTGACTTTTGATATATTTTGACGTTGTTTGTTTGGTTCGTCATGTCAAACTCGCAGATCTCATACCTTGTCTCTTGTAGTTATAAGGCGTTTTATGAATTTGGGTTTGTAATTGATTTGCTCTTATATGTCTTCGACGATCTTTACGCGATTGATTTCTTGAAGGAAATTCAGGGAATGTAGAATGGTACGAACCTATGCGTGAAACACAGAACGTTCCGCAGCCATCTCTTTCGATCTTAAATGATGATTTTGTGACCATTTTCTTTGCTTTGTCGATGTTAACTTGAATAGAAGACATTGATGGTCGACTAGAGCGGGTCAAATCGTCCACCACATCTCGACCGGTTTTAAATACACTGTACCACCCATATGCGCTTATTTCTGATTGAGTTCATCAGTTGTTAGCTTTCTACAATATTTTTAGCTATCAGGCGCGAAATTCCATTTTCATAACTTTTTAAGTCGATTGAGCGATGTCCGGCTGGTGGACACGATAGCAGTCGCAAATCTTTTCTAAAGTTAGACCAAAATTTCGAGAGACTGTAGTCAGATATTATAAATGAGCTGTTGCGATCTCCTGAAATTCAATCATTCCTCTGTAATTTCTTATCAGTAGGCTGCAATAGCCTAAGTTCTTGTACAATGTATTGACTTGCAATTTTCTGTAAACCCTGACAAAAATTGACTAAATAACCGCGCCTCTTCTAGTGCGAATAATCAATTTAACAAACATATTTTTAGCTTCACATCTTTCTAGTAATTATAAGGAATTTAGTCAAACCTGGCACACGTTATGAAGGAATGTATGTGTAAATCAATCAACCTGACTGCAATTTCCACTCTGGTTTTACAATGAACGATTACTACCCTTTAAAAGCAAAACGTTTCATTACCTCAAATGATTAATTTTTTAAAACTAACGTAGTTATTGTGGGTTGCTTCTTAATGCAATGCGGAGGTATTTCTCTCAGAAACATAAAATGAGGCACTTTTTGCTATTTTAACGCTAACGAAAATGTTCTGTCATTTTGGAGTACTTCCAATTATTATTATTTTTTACCAGGACATGTTACACGTATGTCTGCTCTTTTGCTAACTCCGTTAGAATATAGAAAAAATTCACGATGTTCCGTAGCACGTTGTTTAAGGTGGCAGTGAATAATTCATCTTCAGAATTATAAAATTCGCAGGTATTATATTTGGTACAAAAGCAATATGTGTAAAATTTAGCTTAAACCTGGCAGTTCTTAGATGGTTTGAATTTAGGTCAAAGATCACAGCTTACGTTTTTCTTAGCTAATCCCTTAAAAATATTCCTAAAATCAACATTTGTACCAGAGACCGCAAAAAATTTATGCGAGTATTTTTACTTATACCAGGTACTGAAAATGTTTGTATTTCAGTTTACTTTATAAATATGTCACAAACGTATATTCTTCATTATTATTGGAATAAATAAATTATAATTATTATTTTGGACGACTGTTTTTTTCCGACTCTCCAATTATTGCCAGTACAAACACGTATTAAGAATTTGGTGATAGGGAAGCAGCTCATGGTGTGTGGTCTCACAATTTCCAACCACTTCCTGACTATCAGCTTGATTTGACAAAATTTTATGATAACGAATTCATCACAGATTGATACAGGTTTATCCATTTCAAAAGTAAAGTTATATAAAATACGCATAAATCAATGATTTCGATGAAACTTTTTTTTTTTTGATTATTATAATAATTTGGAAATTGCCATTATAAAATACAATATCATTTTTTTTTTATTTTGGAGTAGTTTTCAGGGACTTTTTCGCACATTATCTCCGCGATAACATGACGAATGTTGGATTTCAAATGTTCCAAAGTTTGAGCATTATTGGGGTAAACACGACCTATGACGTAGCCCCACAAGATAAAAAAAGTTTAACGGCGTCAAATCGCGTGATCTTGGTGTTCAATCGACATCGCTAAAACGTGAAATTAAGTTTTCTGGAAAATTCTCATGCAATAAAGCCAAAATCGGTCGTGTTGTATGGCTCATAGCACCGTATTGTTTTGTTAAAACCACATGTCGTCCGGTTCAATCTTTAATTGCAGGACAAATAAAATTCGGCTATCATACGGCCATAGCGCTCTGAATTCAAATTCGGAACTCGTTCACTAACAGAAGCGAAATTTTTGGCAGATCACATATTTGTAACCTTGACCATATTTGTAACCTTTCCAATCTTTTCACATTTCTTTATAATCTTGGCAATTCCTTGTATAGTAGATCGATTATGACTACCATAATCACCCCGTAATGGACGAAAAGTGCCCACATTTGAATCACCACTTGTACAGTAAGTTTTAACTATTTTTCGCGTTCTTCGATTGTTGAACGACCCATATTGGTCAATGACAAACCTTTCACTAAATAATTAACACTTCAGATGACAGGTATTTAACAGTTGACAGCCTTGCCAGACTGGCGGTTTTGAAACCACTTAAT
This sequence comes from Philornis downsi, assembly GCA_019455685.1. Classification (NCBI taxonomy): domain Eukaryota; kingdom Metazoa; phylum Arthropoda; class Insecta; order Diptera; family Muscidae; genus Philornis; species Philornis downsi. Next base: position 860,088 of record JAHXMU010000570.1, read on the forward strand.
GGATAAACATATCAATATTTTATACCGCGTTTACTAAGAAAAACAAGATAAAAAAAACGATCAACAGTGATCCATGACGGACTACATTTTATGTCGATGACAGTAAGTTTCGGCACTGTTGAACTTTTGGCTGATACTGGTATACGAGTATGTTTTGGGAAAAAATCTTAAATTGACTTTCTAATTTTTTCAAAAAATTGTATTTTTCCAAATTCTCAGCGATTGATTGAAATTTCCTCAAGGTTATACCACCTTACGAGTTTTTTTTTCAAATTTCGTGAATTACGTACGAGTATGTTCGATTTTCGTATTTTTTTTTTTCTGTTATGTTGGCACACATGTCTGTTATATACTCGAATGTTGACAATATCAGTCATTTTGGATTGTCAGTTTGTTTTTGGCAGATAAAAAGTTTAGTCGTGTTTTGGTGTGCTCTTCGATATTCTACTATTCGAAAAAATGGATCAAAGAAACTGTATTGAGTTTTGTGTAAAAAATGAAGTTAAAAGAGCAAGGACATTTGAAATGTTGACTGTGGCGTTTGGCGAGTCTACTATGAGCTGAACACAAGTTCAATTACGGCAGCGAAGATTGTTCCAAAATTGCTGAATTTAGAGCAAAACCAACGTCGCATGGACATCACTATGCGCCGTTTGCCCGAACCAATTCTTCAGAAACGCACAGAATTGCGGAAAAGTTTGAGTTTGAGTTTTGACCAAAAACAAAACCGCAATCATGCCTTAACCACCGTATTCACCGGACTATCCTCTTACCAGCAATGAAAGGAAAGCGTTTTGCTACGATTGAGGAGATAAAAAAAACATCGAAACAGGAGCTGTTGGCGATATTAAAAAGCGCGTTTTAGAAGCGTTCCAAGGATTAAAAGAAACGCTGGCACAAGTGTATTATATCTGAGGGGGACTACTTTAAAGGAAAAAAGTAGAAATTGATGAATAAATAAATATTTTTTGAAAAAAATTAAATAACGTTTAATTTTTGATCACACCTCGTATGTCGCAATCTGCATAAGCCAATGTGATAAATTTTTATGAAATAATTTCACACATATGTACAGGATTGTTTATGTAAGAACCCTTGGGATAAATCCGGTTTTCTCCAATTTTTATACAGTTTTAGTTATATTAGAACAATTGTTGTTCCTCACATTAATTGCCACCCTAACCTTCCTTGTATTGTGCGAAGAAGTGCAAAACAGCAACGTTGCGCTTGTTTTGAATGGCAATCATTGTAATTGCTTAATTGGTGCAGTCATTACAAACAATTTTTTGGCATATGGGGCATGTTAATTGCTTCCAAGTAGTTTTAAACAACTGTTGCCATTGTAACCGAATTCCAGCAAACTCTGTTGTTTGGTTTTACAGAAAATTGTCACATTAAATTTGCATAATTGTGCCAATGGAGGAGTTCGGTGCAAGTTATAAAACTGGAAGTTGCTTGCACAAATTCAGTTGATCAGTGACGTGTTACTAATAGCTTAATTGGTAATTTGTTTGTAATGGGTAAACAAACAATAACAAATGACGTGCAGTCCTTTAAATCAAATTAAATTTGAAAGCAAAAGCAAAAACTTTGGCGCGTGCATTTAATTCAGAAAATTACTTTTGTTATTTGTGAAAATGACAAATTGTGAAATACAAGCCGACAAGACAATAATAATGCTCTATAGGTATATTGTTATTATGATTTCAAAAACAGCGCGAAAATTTCAGTCAGGTGAACTGACTTACAAGGTAAGTACCTTTGCATTGGGATAAAATTAAGAAAAAAAATTGTTAAGTGCAAAGCTTTAGAAAATTATATTTGAAGTAACATTTTGTAGTTTAAGATCACTTATATGCGGGGTACAAGAAGAAATGGTTTAAATTGACTTAACATCACAATTTATGCATATTAATCGGCCGGTCATAGTAGTGGTTAGAATACGCGGCTATTATGCATACGACCGTGGGTTCGAAACCGGATACAACCACGTATCATTATTTGAGAGATGTCCGCCTAGATATTTCTGACAAACTCTTCGAGTAGTCGAATAATCGTTAAGTCCAGTAAATGCTTCTGAAAGTGATGTTAGTGATTTAGTATTTTAGTGATTGAGTAAAAAATAGAATGCATGTAAGCTCTCTAAATATGAGAAGCTCTCCAATATGTCATTCATGGGATACTACGGATTTTTTTTCTTTTTTTGGTTTTTATTTTAAAGCAATACAACGAGCGAAAATGTAGGTTGCTGCAGGCTACGAATTGGCAGTTTTAATGAGTATGGAGACAGATATGCCGATACTTTCCATTCACAATACTCATTTACGATCTTCAAAGCAGCTGACTGTGCCAAGTTTTAGTTGGTTTCAGTGGTTGGACTTAGAAAGATTCACGAGAGTTAACATAAGCCAGACAGATGGATATTGCTCAATCAACATACAAATTCACTTCAAAACTAGTTAGTACTTTAAATATTACCTTTTTGCCGTATCATTTTATTACGGTACCAAACCACATGTACCTTCATATAGTCATTTGGAGATATAAGAATTCAGTGTTGATAGCATTTTCCACTACAGTCAGTTCTTAATGAGTGATTCCTTTTTATTTAAATCACACAAATCACAAAGTAGTGGTGCCTTCTTCTATTAGTAAGTCCACGCAAAGTTAAGTAGCCGCCATATAGTCTTTCAATTCCATCAGTCATTACTTGTGCTTCTTTTTTACATCTTTAGAACCAATTTTTTAGTAAGACCTTACACTTCACTCACAATGATTCTGGAAAAAAATTCCGTGCGGCTCACGATAATAAAAGAAAACAGTTAATATTTCTATGGCTTTTTTTTCGGTTTTGGCGCAGTTGGATGGCGTCATATGAATTTGGGTTTGTAATTGATTAGCCCTAGCATGTCTTCTGCTATCTTTAAGCGATTGAATTTTTTAAGAAAATTCAGGTAATGTAAACTGGTACGAACCGATTCGTGAGACACAGAAAGTTCAGCAGCCATCATTTTCAATTAATTAATTAATTAAATGATGATTTTCAGTGACCCTTTTCATTGCCTTGTCAATGTTAACTTCAGTAGAAAACGCTGATCGCTGACTAGAGCGGGTCAAATCTTCCACCACATCTCGACCAGTTTCCAATGCACTGTACCACCCATATTCTTCTGATGAAGTCCACTAGCTGTTAGCTGTCTGTAACATCGTCACCACAAGGCACGAAATTCCATTTCCAATACAATATTTTAGACAAATCCTTTTTAATCGATATTGGTTGCGTTTTTTTTTGCCATCTTATTTCCGTTTTGACATACAAAAGCTATCCGGGACAATTTTGCACGCTAAGCTAAACGGGGATAATTTGCATAAAAAAGTAGTAGAAAAATATGGAAAATAAAAATGCGGCCAAGTTCTCCTACGCAAAAGTAAACAAAGAAGTTAGAGAAGAAGGAAGACGTCAAATAACGTAAATACAAGTTGTTAATTTTTTTGCAAACATCAGTTGGTGAATTTTTGTTTTGTGTGTTATTGACGTTTGTATGGATTTCTTTGGTTGTATAGATGTATGTATGGATGTATGTTTGTATGCATTTGTTTGTTTTGAATTTGTTTGGATGATAAAATGATTACGAATAAGAACACGACAAAGTGAATAAACTTTTCATAAATAGCAATGCTGCCAAGTTAATTTTGCTAAGCGCCGGTGGGGTTTTTTTTTTTTGCATCCAAAAAGAACGCAACCATTATTAGTCATTGTCATAATCTCTAAACACGCTTAAGATGAACCAACAAAATCGAGAGCTATAAACAATTTAAGTTATAGATTGCTCTCAAATTACATGACAATACATTTGTGCCAACTCAGCCATGAACAAATTTTGACAATCTCTTTAGGCAATCCTTTTGAATAATCAATACACAGTAATTTTTTTTTTCACAGAGTGCATAAAAAAATAAATTTTGTGTGATATTTGATGTCATATTTCAACATTTGTACTTAATATTGTCTATACTGAAGTCTTTGTTTTTTATTTCTTGCCTCCGTTTTGGAAGAAAGAAGGTAATGTAATGGCATAACGTCTCAGTTATTCCTATAAACTGCGAAAATATTCTAATAATTAAGACAGTTAGTTGATAGAATGTTTATTAGAATAAAACCTTTTATGAAACACGTAATTGTTTGTATCTTTATTTCGCTTGAATATTTTTTTTAATTATTATTTCCTTGAATAAATTATACCTGCAAAGAAATCAACCAATTTCCTTCGATTTCCTGATAGTCAAATATTTGTCCGCGTGACAATTTTAATAAATTTACACCATTTTCTTTGATTTTATTCACAGTACTACAAACAGCGCAGTTAATAATTCATGCATGCGATGTGTATTTTTATTATAATTAGAAATTCTGTTCCAATATAGAAGAGCATAGTCTAAGCTTCAGAGAACTTTTTGGTTTCCGTTTTTGTGTTAATCTGCCATGCATTTAAATTAACTTGTGTCTTCCACAGTAACTGCTCCAATTACAATGGAATCATTAGCTGGAAAATTTGGCATATCTTTCTTTTCATTCTATTTCTTATGCGAGTCACGGCGTGCAGTGATATTTGATTGCTTTGTAGAAATAATTTTTTATGTAATAATAAAATGTGTCACAGAAAATTACGCCCAAAGACTTTACAAATGACGTCTTTGTGCGTGCTATATTTTGGCCTTTATAAAATTCTGTGAATAGCAGCAGCACCTGGGACACATTTATAAAATATTTTCTCAACGGAGCCTCACAAAATGAATGTTGCCAAAACATTTTTATGTGCTCTTCCATAATGTGTATTGTATTATCGTCTTGTTGGAAGATTAGTTGCAATTATTAAAAGCAAGTAATTAGGGGCTATAATATGAAACTGATTTGAGCGATAAAATACACGTAGATTGCCCACCACTAAGCCAAAATGAATGAATATCGGAATAACAATGTGATAATTTAAGATAATATTTTAAGTGATAGCTTAGATTTAGATTTAATGCGGGCATTAACTTCTTAATGGTATTGGTTAATAGTAAATATTCCATGTGGTTGGAATACACCTACAGCGGAATTATCGTTGTGCCTCTGGTCCATTAAGTAGGGATAATCAGGTGGCAAAATGCCTGTTTGCTCTGACTCTAACAAACCGTATTCCTAAATATAACAACTGGCCAAATTTTGGATGGATAAACCACATCAGTTCGAAACTGCAGCCATAAAATTGAACTTTGTCGCCTTCTCCATTTTGTATGTAGTTCAGTTAGAGACCTGGTTTAGAGTGTAGGAAAGTACTGAAATGTATCGAATTTTTTCGGTTAAGTTTCAATTCAAATGTTTTTCAATTTTTCAGATTATTTATAGGCAAAAATAACCAGAAAGGGTGTTGCCAAAGATCTACAGTATTTTGAGCTGTTCTACTGCAATCAAATGTATATGTGGGGGTTATGAAATAATTATTCAAAGAAGAAAACTATAACTAAGTTGAAATGTTGGAGGGATTTTTGGCTCCAGAAATTGAAAGTTCAATAATAGCGAATTTTAGAACTTGGTTCCAACAAGATGGAGCTACCTGTCACACATCAAATAACTCCATGGCGGTGGTGAAGCAGATGTTCCCTGGCAGACTGATTTCGAAAAGAGGTGATATCCCATGGCCCCCACGTAGTCCAGACTTGACGCCTCTTGACTTTTTCTCTTTTTCTTGTGGAGATACCTCAAACACAAAGTCTAGAGTAATAATCCAAGAAACATCGTTCAGCTCAAGGAAAATATCCGTGGTGAAATGGCAGCCATTACACCAGTATTACTGAAGAAAGTTTTCAACAATTTTCGTTTGCGGTTAGAGAAATTCCGTCGTAGAGAGGGTCACCATTTAGATGATGTTATTTTTAAAAAATAAACTCCATTTATTACTCTACAATGCCTTAGATTTATTTTAACCATACCTTTTGTGTTTATTTTTTAATCTATTTTTTAAATATGCACGTTCTATTGCGCCACCCTGTAGATAACACTCCAGATGACAGGTATTTAACAGCTCTCGCTAAATTTATAACTCTGTATAACACCAACCATTCAACTGCAGGCCATTTATTTTACATTTTATTGGTTGTTGTTAAACCGCTTTCCAGCCACTTTCAACAACTACCGTTCCGATTTCACATAACATTTTTGCTGTAGTATAATTAATGCAATAAAAATCTATTCAGCTTGACGAAATACTTTAAAATTTGAAAAAAATCAATGTTGCTCAATTAACATAAATGAACACTCAATTTTATTAAATAAAAAGTACCAAAATAAAACTTTGTCCCAACTTAATTTATGCCATAACATTTTTTGTTAAAGCCGGCACAATATTTTCGCTTTGACAGTTCCATCTACTTTTTAACTACATTGTGATGAATATGAGCGATGGGATGGCAACATATGGCTATGCTAATGGCATAATACAAAATACAAAATTCAAAAGTTATTTTTTTTTCCACAATTAATATGCTTGGTATTTTTCAATTTCCTTTTTTTCAGAATGGAAGTAGTCATAGCAACAATTTATGTCCTTCATCCACCTTAAAATGATATGGGAAATACTTTGTAGCTCAGTATACTAATAAGCGGCATATATTGGAGATTTATAAGAATTTTTATTTGAATTGTTATTATTTCAAAATTGTAAAATATTACAAAAGTTTAAACATCGTTTTTCCCTTAATTGGTAGGTTTCTTCCTTGTGTTTGATGTGATAACATTTTATTTCTAGGGACGCCCCATCTGGTCACTTTGTAAAGCATGTTTGATGCTTCAACCTTTATTTCATTTGCTTGAAAAATTGTAGATATGGACAATCTCAATACCATCATGATAACAATTGAATATTTTTCTCACAACATTTTTAATGTTATATGTAAATAATATAGAGCAAAAAACAGACTACAACAGGAAATAACAAAATAAACAATCTCTTCTATATGAAAATTTAATGTGAACACAATTTTCGATATGACAGTCACAGAAAGTCACAACATATAAAGGGTGTCCCAAAAAGAACGCAAGATTTAAATTTTAAATTTAAAAAAAACACCGTGAAAGTTAATTTTATCGTAAAGTAGACAGAATGAGGTTATGTATGGAACAACACATCGGGCAGATGGCCGCCGCTGCTTTGCTGGCACACACGCGATCCTTTAATGAAATTTTCAAAGACCAAAGTTTTCGCTGTTCTTTTTTTATAAAAATGCAACTTTATTCAAAAAACATGTTTATAAATGATTCGTTGAAAGTATTTTCCATCGCTAGCTAATTTTTCCCACGAATATAGCCATTCCTTGATGTCGTCATATAAGTGAAACTTCCGGTCAGCCAGACCATGTTCCATCGAACGGAACAATTGATAATCGGACGGCACAATATCTGGAGAACATGGCGGATGGGGTAGGACTTCCTATTTCAGCGTTTCCAGGTAGGTTTCAATGGGCTTGGCCACGTGAGGCCGAGCGCTGTCATGCTGAAGAATCACTTTTCTTGCCTCCCCGCATATTGTGGACGTTTGTCACACAGAGCTCGGCTCAATCGCTTTAATTGAAGTATGTACCGATTCCCAGTGATGGTTTCGCTTGGTTTCAACCACTCGTAATAAATAACACCCACCTGGTCCCACCAAATACAAAGCATAACTTTCGCAGCGTGAATATTCGGCCAAGGCGACGACGTCGAAGCTGTGATGAATCCATTTTTCATCACTCGTTACAATACGACAAAGAAAACCCTTCCCTCTTGTCGCTGAAGTAGTTATTCACTGACGAAAACACGACGCTCAACGTCCCTTGGCTTCAACTCATAAGGAACCCAAATTCCTTGCTTTTGAATCATTCCCAATTCATGCGATTGCTTGGAAATGGCTTGGCCGGTAATTCCTAATACTGAAGCAAGCTCTACCTGCGTTTAACATGGATCCCTATCAAGCAATGCCGTAATTCAATGTCTTGGAAGGTTTTTCGTCTTCCTTCACGCGAACGGTTGTCAACTTTAAAATCACCATCTCTAAAGCGAAGAACTAATCTCACTTAACCAATTTCACTTAAAGCAGCATCTTCGTAAACATTTTGAAGCTCCCGATGAACTTCAGCTGCCGTTTTCTCCTATTAAAAGAAGAAAATCCATACTTTCCGCATACAACGATTATTTGGCACAAAATCATACATACTCACACAACAAAAAGAATATGGCGTCAAAAGAAAATCTCTATTGTGTCGAGGTGGTATGTTTACCATGATGTTTAGGTTATGGTAGAATCGACTAGAACTTACAGCTGGCGCCATCTAGTGGCAAATAGCAAGAACTTATTCGCGCACTAGAAGTAAAAGTAGTAGCAGTTGTACAAATAATTCCGTCATTTTTGCATAACACTGAAGTTTTTAAGTGAGTGATTTGATTTCAGCTAAATATACAAAATTTTCTCCGATAACCAGTTTCCATTTTGAAGGAATTTCATTATACCTTTGTCATAATGAAATCCTTGTCTCTATTGGCAAAAAAAAAAAAAAACTGGTTTAGTCGCAGGCTTCAATTGAGGCGAATTTGTCATGTTCAAAATCATTTACCTCGGGCAGGAACAGATAGTTATAGCTCGTTGTAGGCCCGAGATATATGGAGAATGTATAAGAACCTCCAATCAACCTCTCGGAATGTGATGTGATGGGATATAACTTCTCTTGCATTGGCCAAAGTCGGCTGCTTCTGGGCCGTAGACATCAACAGATTGCAATAAGTTGGTGCCGGGTCCAGATTATAAATTAGATGCATAAGAACCACTCAATCCTCGAAGATTCTGACGATGTGAATTGCTCGGCGTTGCCTTTATGGAACGCAGTTCTTCTTCTATTGACTAAAACTGGCCACTTCTGGGTGATTATGAGCTTTGCCGTAAGGGAGTAGTTCATAGCATATGGCTCTTTGTCAATTTCACCAAATACACAGCAATTCTGGTTTGGCCACCGTTTGCTCCGGCTCATTGGTGTTGTCGTAAATAATACATTTTTCATTAACAGTCACAATCCGTTTCAGAAATGGATTGACTTAGTCGTCATTCAGCAGAAGTTTACAGAGGGACATTTTTAGAATTTTTGTATCGATAACTCGTGTAACACCAAGCGATTTTTTGTGCAATGATTAGCTTCCAAATAATACTTGCATAATGGTCTGACTTGACGATTTCCATTATTCTGTCGACATTTTCTTACGTCGTACATGTCTGGACATTTTGGGACTCATATAATGAATTTATTTGACGTTGTTAAATGTGTCGGGTTTGGTCTCCTTTTAAGAGACAAAGCCTACTTCGCCTGGTAGTATTTTCATTTAGTCTTACTGTGATGTTTGTCACTTTTTATTGCATAACATAAAAATTGTTTTTCTATTTGCATTTAAATTAATTACAATTCTTCCCCTGGTGATAATGTAGAATGGATCCGCTTATGTAAACATATTCAACATATGGCGAAAGCTGATTACACACAGCAAATTTGTACAATTTATTTCATTGTGTGTATATATATGTCGACAGATGTATTTTTGGACACTAAATATTTGTACTGAAACTGTAACCACAATCTCCCTCTTCCCTGCAAAAAATGACATTTGCAAATTAGATAAACATGAATAGAAATGGAATTAAATTAGCAATTAAACTAAACACGAATGTCAATGTTTCTGACATGTCGTTAAATTGACTTCCTCTAAAGATCAGGGCAAATTATGTCAAATATCCTTGTTTATTCCACGTTATAAAAATATTTTTGTAGTCACAGCATGGATAATTTACGTATTTTTTATCTCGTCATCACAAAGTATTCATTCCACGGTAGGAGTATAAATTTTTGCGTAGGTTCTCCAACAATACAAAAGATAATATGAAGGCGTTTGTTAGTGTACTTCTACTAAATAGATCTGTCTATATTAAGGAAACAGTGTATTTTAGAACATTTTCAGTTTAGTAACCTCTCTTTTCATCATTTGTCATTTTTCAGTAATTCCATAATAGGATCAATTTTTTTATTAAATAAATAGAAACAGTACTGCTTTTTGTTAAACTATAATAGAAGTAATAACTAAATATCTTACACTATGTCACATTATCGGAATTTTGCTCGACATACCATCACCTGAAGAAATGAAGTTATATACAGTTTAATACAGCAACCGGTACCGAAATTTCAGTCAGGTGAACTGACTTACATATATCCCGACCCAATGTCATTTTGTGCTGCTGCAAAAATATTCGGAATTAAACCAAAATAATAGGAGACAAAATTTCAACTTTCTGAAGTTCTCTGTTTGGGAAATGTAGAAGAATCACCGACCGCTGCTACATCAGCCAATTTGTTCCTGTGATGCCCTAAGAGAAATAGCAGTGGAATCAACTTTCATTCGCAGTATTAAATTCCAGATTCGGGCTCAATTATACAGAATTTGACGGATTATCCATTTTTCGGTTTACGATTGTGATTTTGATGAAAGCTTTACTTCTAATAATGCCTGGACCTTGCCATTATGTTCGTAATATAATGTTAATTAAATAACCGCCTCCTGGATTAGTTGCAACAATGGATACTTTTGAGTTAGTTCTCGAACACTTTTTCACACAATTGAGGCGGTATCTCGGCCATAACATGACTTATGTTCAAATACTCCAACGGTTGGGAGATTTTCTGATCTTGGTGGTCAATTGACGCCATCAAAATCGTCGAAATTACGCTTTCGAGAAACTTCTCATGCAATAAAGCTTAAATCGGTCATGTTGTGTGGCTCGTGGCACCATCCTGTTGAAACCACATATCGTCCAGTTCATAATCTTCAATGGCACCGCAAAAAAAATCGGTTATCTGATTCGCTCTGAATTCAAGTTCGGATTATCCGCCTCACTTTCACTAACTGAAGCAATATTTTCGTCAGCGCATTGCATGGCGGCACATCGCGATGATGCACAGGCCTGAGCACATTTATAATGTTTCCAGTCTCTTCAAATGTCTTTATAATTTTACCAATTTTCTGCACAGTAGGCCGATTATTACGACCATAATGCACGAAGAATGCTCAAGTTTGCATCACTGCTTTTGTAGTAAGTTTTAACTAAACTTTTAACAAAACTTTTACTAAATAACTAACACTTCAGATGACGACTATTTAACAGCTGACAGCCTTGCCAGACTGGCCACTCAAAGTACTAAATGGATAACCTTGTATTACCATCGAGTGAAAGCTAGGAATCCAGGAGCATATAAGTTAAGTAATGAAATTTGTATGGAAGGTACTGGAGAGCGCTTGGTCATTTCGCCGATTTTTTTTTTTTTTTAATTTTCCCAGTATTATAACGCAATATAATTGATGAGAAATTAAGCAACTTTAGGCTACGAATAACGAATTTTAGTAGAAAATCAAATTTCGATAAATCTATCATTTTGTATAGAAGGTACCAGAGTGGGTAGAGCAACGTCATATTGGCCAAATTTGTTCGAGAATAAAATATGGGTAAAATCGGGGGTTTTTTAAGGGAAATTACAGAAGGGAGGAGTTAGTCGATTAACACGTTTCTACAAATTTTACCTGGACTGCAACGAACAAAATAAATTTGATGTAAGTTACAAGTGGGGAATTACATGGAGAAAATTGAATTTTGCAAAATCTTTCAACTCCTGTATGCCGCATATATAGGTATATAAATGTATATACACGTATATATAGGTATATATACATATATTTACGAGTATATACATATATGAGAACATATACCATTAAATATGGCAAAAACGTATCACCAATATATTCATCTGCCTATATAGCCGGCTGGCTGGTAAACATGACAACTGTCTTAAGTCTTTATAAATCTTCTTAAAAGTTGGCAGAGCCTAAGGTTTTCTCAGATGATAGCCAGGTTTGTAAATGGGCTATATCGGCTAGCTCCTTTCGGTACCATCCATAAAAACTGACCGATTCTCTGATATCGCATCTTCTCCCTGTAACTCTTAATTCGTTGACTGCTTTACTGATTTAGTTCGTATATTCTAAGTTTCCATTATTCAATTGCACGATATTCATTTAAACTTAGTAAACGTTAAATGTTTACTAAAGTAGGGTTTGCTTAGGAAAGAAAATGAGTTTATTACAGCAGCCTTTCTGGTAAATCCCACAGAAATTAAATGATTCGCTTCAATATTCTTTCATTTGAAATGTCTGACAATTCACCGTAAAAGTTTCTTATGTTTTCTTAACCAGGTATTCACTTTCATACTGGTACCTCACATACGCATTATTTGTATATTCCTAGAGTTGATTTCTTTAAGAACTTATACTGATCTCAGTTAAATTTGGCACACAAGTAAGAACTAAGAATGTAGAGGTAAAATGTGGACATCGCCACATCATTTCCGGTGCCTCCCATACAAATTGATCGATTAATGCAAATGTCACATTTCTGCTGTAATCCGTAACTTATTAGCTGTAGTTGCTTAAATTGTTGCTAAAAGTATTGGATTGTAATGCTATGGTAATTTTTGAGAAACCGTCCGGATAACAACAACCTTTCTGGTAAATTTTTATCTTTTAATAAATTAGTTCATTATAATTTAGTTAGCATCAGGCATTTAGTGAACTTAGGTCATAATATGAACATGTACCTCATTACCACACCCCTTAGGGAAGTGATCAGAATTACAAAAAAAAAAAAACTATAACCTCTTTCTAATCTCCAAACGGAACACCTCAGTAAGTTAAAATTTTGCTCCTTTAGTTGCAATTTTATTTAGAATTTTCTGAGACCTTAAGAACGTAACAAAGTAGTTTGGTTTACTAAGATACCATGCATACATGTTAGGTGATTTGACAACAATCATTGGTTCATCTATAGTTCCTCAGCTAAGGATGCCGGAAATTTATGATTTTGTTATTTTTTTATACCACTTTAGTATAGAGTATTTTCTGATAAGAACCTTGTGAACCTTTTGCTCCAATCCAAAATAACTTTGATTGGAGTTATTAGGTGCGCAACTAAGTTCCCGCTGTAAATACTAGTCGATTCTGCCATAACCTAAACGTCATGAGCCAAGCTTAGACATATGGTAAACAAACCGTCTCGACACAATAGTGATTTTCCATTCTTTTGGTTGTGTGAATATGTATGATTTTGTCCCAAATAATCGTTATATGAAGGAGGTATTGATTTTCTTCTTTCAATCGAAGAAAACCGTGGCTGTAGCTCATCGAGAGCTTCAAAACGTTTACGGAGAAGCTGTTTTAAGTGAAACAACGTTGGTTCCGTCGCTTCAAAGACGGTAGTAGAGCTTGCTTCAGTATTAGGAGTTACCCATCATACAATTTCCGAGCGATTGTTTGAGTTGGGAATGATTCAAAGGCAAGGCACGTGGGTTCCTTATGAGTTGAAGCCAAGGGATATTGAGCGTCGTTTTTCGCCTGTGAGCAACTGCTTCAGCAACAAAAAAAAGAAGGGGTTTCTTCATCGTATTGTAACGGGTGATGAAAAATGGATTCATTACAGCAATCCAAAGAAAAGCAAATCATGGGGTTTGACCGGCCATGCTTTTACGTCGTCGCATTGGCCAAATATTCACTCTGCGAAGGTTGTGCTCTTCATTTGGTGGGACCAGGTGGGTTTTATTTATTACGAGCTGTTGAAACCAAGCGAAACCTTCACTGGGAATGGGTACTGACTTCAATAAATGCGACGTAGCCGAGCTCTGCGCAGGAAATGCGCACAATATATGTATGTACCCGGCATCATACAGCCAAGCTCATTAAAATCTACCTGGAAACGCTGAAATGGGAGATCATACCCCAGCTGTCATATTCTGCAGATATTGCTCCGTCCGATTATCAATTGTTCGATGGCATACGGTCTGGCTGACCAACAGTTCCATTCATATGATGACAGCAAGGAATGGCAAGGTTCGTGGATAGTGTAAAAAGATGAACAGTTTTACCGTGACGGAGTTCGAAATTTGCTAGAAAGTAGGGGGAAAAAGTAGTACCTAGTGATGAGAAATACTTTCAGTGAATCATTTTTAAACAAGTTTTCGTAAAAAAGTTGTATTTTTATAAGAGGAGCAGCGATAACTTAGTTGCGCACCATCATTTGACTGAAGTTTATGTACTGGTTGCTACTATTATATGGTATATGCGGTTAATTTCAGTTCAACGTTGATATTTGGGAATTGAAAAAACATTTTACTTGTATTTTGGACATTTTGCACGTAACAGCAATACATTGTAATCGCCTCTGTTTTGCCCAACATAATTTTTGATCGAGACATAATATCCTTATGTGTGTCTTCTTTTAAAATGTAGCAATTTATCCTAAATTAAAATGATTGCAAGTGGACAGCAGAAGGTTTGAGATTTTTTTGAATTGTAAGGTTTTAACCATCTGCAGTACACTCGTATGTTGGGATTTAGTTAAACCATAGAGGTTGCCTCTCAGATTGTTACCAACTAAAAATGCAGTAATTTCATCAATTTTGATTTTTATTATTTAAAAGCGTCAATGGATCGTCAAAGCAAATGAAATTTGTAGAAAATTAGCGCGGATAATTGAATCTATCTCGAAAGCCTTTACATGGTGCATTTAGGTGGCCTGATGGTATTTTGTCCCATTCTCGGAAAAGAGCAATCTCTAAAACATTAACAATTTCATATTTATTGGTAGGCGTTTTTGAATCAAGGAACTTTTTAACAGATTACTGGCTTTAATTTGTTGGCACAACTATTACCTGCCTTATAACAATTGTTCTACCTTGTAGATGTACGCAATTACGAAATTCTTTTCATTGATATGAGGAAAAGATAAGCCACAGCTTTTAATGTCATTCAAGCAATTAATTCCATTCATATTCATGAAGAATACGAATGAAGATGTTGTGGGAGGTGGGATTACAACAAGTATTTTATTAGTATTCAACAATGGCATCACAAGCAACGGCAAATATGCAAATTGAATAAAATTTGTATGTAGATTAAGGCAAATTATCAATTAAATCTACCGCACACATCAACACATTTGACTTTGCTTTGTGGTTCCCCCCTTACTAGCGGAAGGAAACATGTTTGACACTCGTACTAAAATACATTCGAATAATAATCACGAACGCACAGTGGGTTGGAACCATTTGGCCGCTTTTTAATACTTTAGTTAGGAAGGCGTTCTAATTTCATTTGTATTTGAGATTGTGCGCACAACTGAATCACTTTTTACACTTTGGGGAATTAGAATTTATTATGATGTAGAAAAGTGGAATAGTACGTGACTAAGCAAACACGTTGAATCGGTACGAAAGCTGTGTTATGAATACATATTAGTGCCAGCATTATATCCTTTGGTTAACGAAATCGTTCAATGGCTAATGCTTTGAAATGTGGGGGAAAAAGACCTTTATCCATAATAACAGGATATAAGTATTTTCCTGGATAAAAATTTTTGAGAGAGAACTCATTAGAGGATGACTGGATTGGGACTATCATGAAGAAAAAAAGTCACCAAAATCTGTGTATCAGGTAATTCCGAAATATGACATTTGCGCAAACGTACCAAGATTTTTTTAGAAATTACAAATTAAGCTGATTCATAAGTCGCGATGCGGCGGCTATTGGAAACTTTCTAGTGTCACGAAGATCGGCTTCTAACCCTTTCTCCCACTAAATCATAATTACTTAAAAACTATTTTGAACTTATTCTTTTATTTTAAAATATACTACGGGACTAAAGTATAAAAAACTATCTCGTATACTTTCACTTTCACCCTGAGGTATAAAGTTATAATAATTTAATACGGCAAAACTATAACGCACAGAAGTGAACGTTTAAGATACTAAATATCTTTTCTTTTCATGGTATTTTAAGCCTACTAAGAGATGTCCGTTCGTCTCTCTGATTAGCTGACTGACCAGTAGACACGATAACTTCTACACATTTTTACGAAGCTTCGGAAGCTTTTGCTCAAACTTATATCTTAACCAGCCGGTGATTATAAGTGGGCTACATTAGGCCCATACAAATTGACAGATTGAAATTCAATTTTAATCCTGAAACTCCTTGTTTGTAGACTGTAGTGATATCAATTTTTGTCCATTACTTTGATGTACAATTCTTGGTTAAAAAAATCGACAGTTAAATATGCTCCTCCCGATTGTTCCCATACAAATGTGCGATTTAACCCAAATATTCCAGTATTCATATCTTCTATCTGTTTGCTCTGAATTCAGTCGAATCTGATACCCATCAAGAATTTGCTAAAGTAATGTCTATGAATAAAACAAAATTTACTTATTTCACGAAATTCTATTTGATCGCTTTAACCCCCTTTCAGGCTGAGAGGGAAGCTGGTTAGTGCTGTCGGCCGGCTTAGACGAGTGCAGAGGAGTTACTGGGGGCTTAGCAGACGAGCTGTTCGTGTCGTCTATCAGAGGCTGTTTGTTGCTATGGCAACTCACTCTTCCTCTGTGTGGTACGAATCGGTGAAGTCAGCATTCGGGTACCGTAAGATCCTCTCTTGTCAGAGAGTGGTGTTATTGGTTTGCATGCCAGTGTGTCGTACGGTGTTGACAGAAGCCCTTCAAGTACTGATGGGTGCTGCCCCGCTGGATCCTGTTGTTATCCGTCGTGCAACGGAATTCAAGGCCAGAAAAGGGTATGCACTTATGGGAACGGACTGGCCCATTGAGGGGGTAGGGAGCATGAGTAGGGCTGAGTATAGGAGGCTCTTGGACGATTGTGTCTTGTCGAGATGGCAAACACGTTGGGAAGAGAGTCAGAATGGACGTGCAACATTTAGGTTCTGATCATGCTGATCCCACAATCCCATTCACCAGCCACTGGGCCGCAAGGGGTTGAAACAAGAAGTAGATTTTCTACAGATTTAGATTTTCCACGAAGTTTGACCAGAGGCTTTGTCTGGTACCGGGCGTGATAGGGATACACACGGGCAGGTCTCGGGTTCGTGCCCTGTCATGTGTATTTTTTTGATCTCTCGGGGGTACGGAGAGGCATGGGGTTTTCCCTATGCCTATATTTCATGGTTGCCGTTCAGCGTCGCCGAACGGAAGGGGTTTGGAGTTTTCCCCGCCTCCGGCCGGTGAGGATACTGCATCCTTGCAATGTAGTATCGACCGTTCCATCTGCCTGGGGTCTCCGTGTCTGCAGGTATGTAAAAATGTCCAGTCTGTACTCTTTTGCCACAGGGCGACCAATCCCGTGAAGTATGGTGTATAAATCACGACTTGGTAGTAGCTTTGCTATGTGCTTTGCTACGCAGCTCCAACCGGTGAGTTTGGCCGGTAGCGTGGGGATCAGGAGGCCCCGGGATCGAGTTCCCGCCTGATCATTTAGTGTTGGACCCCTAGTGGGAGCATCACGCGGGTTGTGGTTGATATCAAATGTGAAGTTGCATTGCAACCGGGTGCTACAGACCCATAGAGTAGCAGAGGTGGTAAGACAGGCCTCACCTCCGTCAATGCGGATTACGTTCCATACTAGCATAATCAATTTGGTATCTCCTGGCTGCGAAGAAAGGGCTGACAATATGTGTTAATACCACAATTGTCAGCTCCTTCTCCTAGATAGCCCAAGTTTTACTTGGCTATCCCTGGGGGGCGTTGGCAATCGCATCGTAATATTCCCAGTGTGTCGCGCACCGTGGATAAGGCCTTCGCGGAGAGACTTCATATGGACTTCATATCTTCTAAAGGGTTACTATAATTTCAGTACGTTCATATCTTTTGCAGGGTTATTTTAATTTCAGTATGTCCTTTAAAGAGTTACACTAATTTCAGTACAATTGGTTCAAGGGTTTGCTAAGATAATGTTTTGAAATAAAAATGAAGATATTCACGTCCCTTTTGGTACCTCCCATACAAATTGACCAATTTTGAAAAATTCGCTATTTTTTTATCTGTAATTACTGGTTGTAGCGGTCTAAATTTGTGTTTATTGTGCAGTTTTACCTTATCTGGTATAATCAGAGAGAAATCTATCAGCTAGTCATGCCCCTTTTGGTACCTCCCGTACAAATTGTCCGATTAAATTGATACATTTTAAGCTTCATATTTTTCATTGAAATGAACGATGTTTGGCAGAAGTCGTGCGATTGTTAAACTTAGTTCTGGAAGTGCAGATGGACTGGTACTTTCCATACAAATTTACTGATTTTATTAAATTTGTTTTTCCCCCCGTTAACACTAATGCTTTTTTGCCTTCCGGACGTAGGCCTATTTTTGCAACATTGCATTAAAGTTAAGTGTAAGTGAGTTCACGTGACCCAAATTTACATACCAGTTTTTACATAATGCTAATACCGAACGTCAAAAGTAGAACAAGAAATAAAAAAAAGGGATGTTGAAAAGGTAGATTTATCTCTTTAACAAAGTTGGTAAAGAAAGAAATAAGTTCAAATTGATATGTCCAAAATACAATTCCCCCTGCTGTGAAATACAAAAACGATGTTATCATTCACATTATTCTGTAACTAACTGGAACAATTTGCATCGTGCTAACACAAACTTCAATCACCATCTGGTTGCAGGTACGATAAACAAAATAAGGAGATATAAATGGGAAAAAGTCTATACCCTCGAGATAGCCGCAATCCTTTTTGAAAAACTCTACTACATAATTACTGAAATCAGGACTATCCTGGCAGCATACTGAATACTCTATACATACATCTTACTTGGGTGAGAAGCTTCGCGATGATGAATGTCGGATATCGCCTGGGGAAACCACTGATGCATACAAAACAAAACTTCTGCTGCTTGTAAAGTATGTAGTGAAACAAAGCTGTAAAGGTCAAAGATAAGCGAAACTTCTCTTTAAGAGTTAAAAATGGATAGCGATGGAACGGGGAGACAATGCCGCAGAAAGATGTAGAGATAAAAGTACAAATCTTAAATATTACTAAAAGGTCAAAGCCAAAAGTTAATGTACGATGAGTGACCGACCGTTTCGCAATGGTTAGTGCACGCGAGTATCGTAAATCAACTGAATTGTGGCTGCTGGATTACAACGGACCCGAAAGGCAAGTATCATAAAACCCTACATTAGTTCACTACACGGGCTGCGATGTTGCCGTAAGGAATTATCGACCTTTACTTTTTTAAAGATGAAAAGAGGCGTACAGTTGCTGTGAACTCAGAGCGTTTAGTGGAGATGTTAGACAACTTATTGTTGCCTGAACTGCCAAACTTTCCTGGTCATAATCAAAGAACATACTTTGTGCAAGATAGGCGTCATACACGTTCAACTGGTCTCTACTAGAGATGGACTAAACTAGCCTCCGCGCAGGTCTGATTTAACACTTATGGACTTTTTCCTATGGAGTTATCTCAAATCAAAAGTTCACTGCAACAAAACGAATTTCCTGGTGAATTTAACAGATAATTTCAGACACGAAATGTCAGCCATCAGGGAGTTTACCTTTCGAACCGTCACAAAAATGCTTACTGTTTGTTTAAATGAGTGCCACTAATGCAAGGGTTTACAATTGACGATATTATGTGTAATTTTTTTAAGAAATTATTACCAAATTATGTACTTTAATGTTTTACAAACGGTTTTGATTAATAAACAGTTTGAATAATCTGTATTGAACAGATCCCTCTAAACTGTTTCGGATTGCCTCGATAAATATAAAGCTAAAATCGCTGGCATCCAGGATATGCATTGGAAGGGAGAAGGAAAATCGAAACCTCTACTGCAGGTACAATAATGTGCGTTAGTAGGTGGCAAGAAAATTTGATATCCAATTTCTCCCATTAGCTATGTATCGAGGCCAACTACTCTTTAATTATTTAGTTTAGAAAACAAAATTGACGATATAAAGGCTTCCTTGATAGGCTTAGAGAAAAAGCTTTAGAGAAAACTTTGAACAAAAGCCTTTGTCACCATATTAAAATTGTTGAGAGAGTTATTGGTGCAGTAAACAGAAGCCAACTTTTTTGATATTACATTGAAGCTTTTGTTCAGTATAGTTAGAATGACCCGATTTATGCCAAATATACACCTTTTCTGTTCGATAACTTGTTACCATTTTGAAGGCAATTCTGCTATTACTCTCAAAGAAACCTTCGTTTCTATTGGATAAAAACATTTACAGTCGACCCAAATTTTTCACCAGCAAAATCATTTGCCCTAGATAGACATATATGGTTTTTACTATGTGCCAAACTATAAGATGAATGCATAAGAACCTGCCAACCAAGTTCCCAGAGCGAATCACTATCGATAAGTGTGGCCTGACGTTTTCGTGATGAAACGCAATTCTTTTACTATTAGGCAAAGCGGGCCACTTCTGGGCAATTACATTTATAGACGTTTTTCAATCATTGACAGTACAGATTCTATTTTAAAGCAAAGTGAATTTTATTATTTCCTACCAATCAGGGTGCTTCACAAACGATTGATTTTGCTGCGATTCAGAGAAGGAAATTCGGTCGAAGATGTTTTTTGTGTTAACATTTTGTGATGTCCATACATCGAGCTTTTGTTTTAATCCAGTACAATACTATTCGAGCGTTTGCTTTTGTAAAATTTTTAGTTTCTAGACAATCAAATAGTGCTTGCACGGCGGTCAAACCTGAGGATCTCCATTATTCTATCGATGTTTTCGACAATTGGTTCTCAGTGTTATGGCATATATTTGACATTAAAATTGCTGGAATGGAATCGATAAAACAAAAATTTTATAATTGACTGTTACTAAATCCGCATCGCAAACGCTATTCACATTTTCTGCCACCTGCCTTGGGATTTCGCCTTTATCAAAAAAGAAAAAAAAAAACTGAAAAATATCGCGTATTTTTTCTTTGTTGGTGTCTATTTTTGACAAACGCTCATATAACATAAAATTTTTATTGAGCTTTAAATCAAATTATTTTCATTTCATCACCCGGTGGGAAGTAAGTACGTGTCAGTCGATGTAGAACATATAACTCTCAGAAGTAATTGTCCAAAGTACAAGTAAACTTAGTTCTACGAATGAAAATGGTCTGCTGTGCGGCTGCCTTAAGAAACGTCTTATATAATTATAACTATAGGTATAACTTTAAAACTGGTAAATTGTAATGAAGAAGTTCAGTAAATTGTACGACTTACCACGCTCATTCTGGCATTCCCCGCACTTTTTCACCAACGTGAAAATATATGTAAGTCAATTGTTCAACTGAATGAAATTTCTGTTTTGGTTTTTGCGTCATATCTTGCAGGCTGAATTCAGTTGAATTTGGTGCTCATCATTCGCTTGATTAATCAATTTCTGAGATTAAAAATGGTTGGCATTGCCACACTCCTACCTGAACCTTCCATAAACCGATTTGTCGACATTTAATTTTTAATATTTAGCTATAATAACTAATTCGTAGACTGTTTAATTTTTTTAATTGTACTGTCGTGTTTCGCAAAATTTGGTTGCCCTATTTGGCAACTCCCATTGAAATTATCTATATTCGTATATTTATACGATCCATTCCAAAGATTCGAAATTAATTATTCGAACATCACGCATTTAGAAAACTTATTTCTGCAGAGTTAAATACAACCCAATACTACGTTCTTTCCCCCGCATAAAGTGGGCATTTTAATAGAAACCATTTGTCGGCCGATGATTACAAAAAACCATAATTTTCTTGTTGATTTTACTCCAATTTAGAAAATATTTTCGATAAAAATAATTTCCCAAGTCACTTCCGCAATGTAATTCAATATTTCCATTTGAAAGGTCTCAGTCCAACCAATATTAAAGCCATGCTAGATTCTACTCTGGGAAGGGTCTGCTCCTTCGTTTATAACTGTAAAATATTGGATAGCAAAGTTTAAACAAGACCGTACGAGATGCCAAACCGAACATCGTAGTGGTCGGCCAATTGAGATGTCCAGAGACGGTTAAGAAAATCCAGAAAATGGTATTGGATGATATCGGTTGAAGGTGCGTAAGATAGTTGAAATGATAGGTATTTCAAAAAGTGCTACACATCATACATTGACCGAAGATTTGAAGATGAGAAAGCTGTGGGCAAGACGGGTGCCGCGCTTGCTTTCAATAGAGCAAAACAGCGTCGTGAAAATGTTTTAGTAAAGTTTGGTTAGTTTGGCGATGCTTCACTGAAATAAAACCGAAATTTTGCATCGATTTATAACCACTGATGAGACATGGGTCCACCACTTCACATCTGAGACAAAGAAACAATCAAAGCAGTAGACTAGAAGAGGAGAACCGTATCCAAAGAAGCCGAAGGCTGTTCCATCTGCAGGCAAGGTCATAACGTCTGCTTTGGTCATGTTTTGTCTGTCTGTTGGGATGCACATGAAATTATTTTTATTGATTATCTTTAGAAAGGAAAAATCAGCAACGGCGAATATTATACTAGTTTATTTCAGCGTTAAGGTGATGAAATTATGGACGAAAAGCCACATTTGGTGAAAAAAGAGTTGTTTCATCGAGACTATGAATGCTCCAGTTCACACATCTACTATTGTAATGTCCAAAATTAATTAATTAAAGTTTGAATTGCTTCACCAGATTTGGCTACTTCGGATTATTGTCCATTTCCAAGCTTGAAAAAATGGCTTTGTTTTAAAAGATTTGCCAACAATATAGAGGTGGAGTCTGCCTTTGATGGCTAGTTTAAGTAGTTTGACAATTCTTACTATGAAAAGGGTATAGAAGCTATTGAATATCGATCTATAAAGAAATCATGTTGAAAAATAAAGACAATTTTTCATAACATTTTTATGTCTTCTTTGTTAGGTCGACTGGTTTTGCACCGCCCTCGTAAGTAAGTAAAAATAATTATAAATTAAAAGGGGAAAAAAAAGTAATGTAGTAAATTTTCGTACATAGGATTTTATCGAGTGCTAACTTGCCCCAAAATAAGCCTATAGGCGCTGGGGCCTCAATTATATTGTATTATAAAATATTGTACAAATGAACTGAATAATAAAAAAAAAAAAAAAAAAAAAAAAGTTAATTCATTTGAATAAACTTTTTAATGCCGGTACATTCTCTGGACGATTTGAATCATTTTCAAAAATGGGAGACACGAAAAATTGTCTAAGAAAACTATTTTTTTGAAAAATCGGTCAGAAAATTTCACACCAATCTGTCTGACATTTCATGTCACCCATAATTATTGGCTTCTTTTTTGGATTTTAGAACTATTTTTCATAACCTGTTTATGGGCGTTATTTCAAAAAGAAAAAATGACCTAAAAATACAATATGAAAAACAGCCCATTTTTGAGGGCAGTACTATCAGCGACTCACTTTCTAGGATTCGATGTTTATATAAACCCCTAACCGCATAGTAAGTATTTTGTTAACAAATAAAATAAAAATCACGCGATTTTTATTAGAAAATATTGTACCTTATGTAGTTTATCTCAGTGATACTCATACTGATATAGATAGTTCTGCGAGACAAAGAAGTTCATCACAGTGGAAAATAAAAACAATAAGCAAACAATTATTTAGTAGTTATTAATAACTAAATAGCGAGTGGAAGAATTTCGTCAAAGAAGTAACTTAATTCAACTGATTTATTGAATTTGCTGCGCTTAGTATATCAAAAAGAAAAGTGAATTCAAACAAACAAGTGTGGAGAAATTTGTTGGAAAAGTAGACCTTAATATCGATCTCATTCCCTAATTGAATTAATTCCCAAAAAAAAAAAAAAAATTAAATTGTATTGAATTGGAAAATAAAATTCACGCGACTTTAATTTTTGTCTGCGACGTCTGCTTCAATTTCGAATTTCTGCCAATTTTTGCGAGGTGATAATGTGAAATAAGGAAACTGGTATTCAAAAGGATGTTGACACTTTTAAGGAATCAGAAACGCAATATCAGTTGTTTCAACATTCCAAAATATTGATCGAGTGGCTGATAAATTATACGGTAAATAACTCAGTGGTTTTGCTTGATTTTTCGTGTTTAATTTCGGCAATTTTCCAATTTTGTTTTGTGTAAAATTTTGTTATATATATATTTTTTTCTTTGGTCATTTCCTACTCATTTTTGGCTGGTAGTTTTCCGGTCGATTTTTCACAATATTTTTGCGTCATTTTGTTCTGGGCATGAAATAACATGTCATCTCAAAAATTTCCTCTAGCTCAAGATATTTTTATGATGAATTCCAGCTTCTAGCTCTTCTACGTATAAGCAGATAAAGTTCCATCGACTTAAAAAAGTTCTGCAATATATTTGGAATGAAATTTGGTATGCTACTTTTTCGCCATTTCAAGGGATATACTCGTATGTACATATTTTTCTTCTCCCGGTTTACAGACTGACCATAAAATATTGTCAATAATATCGAAAAGTTGGCGCTAAGCAACGTTTTTCACAAGGATGCCACGAAACTGTTCCATTCTTATCTAGTTCAGTTACTTATCGTATGCTGAAGAAAGCATGAGCAACAGCTTAAAAGAGCAACAACGCAAAAATTAGTGAACAAAAACACGACGTAGTTTAATTTCTTGTAATTTATACGAACTGTGTAATCTCAATATTAGGTTTTTACAGATATTTGTCTCATATTTCGCCAAATTTTTTTGTATATCTTGAGCAACGATTTCATTCTTGTTATTAGGATATTACGCATCACGTCACTATAAAATTCCCCTAATATAGCGTTTTATTATCAATATAATATCCTACCTAAAGTGTTTCCCATCTAAAAGTACCAAGGTTTGATAGAGCTGTAAAAAAATACAAAATATACGATATTGTTATTTCACAATTTGTTTTTTATTAATTGCAAAATACAGTGCCATGACCACGTCAAGAGGGTGAAATCAAATTGTTTTATGTGTCTCTGTTAAACTTTATTAATGAAAATTTATTTGTCCAATAAATTTATATTGAATATAATATACATTCGTTAAATAACATTTCGCACGGTGTGAAGTCACTGCTTAACTCATCAAGGCTTTGTCATAATAGGGCCTCTTCGATCCTGTCATAGTTATGGAATTATCTAACCATTACAGTGAGACAATTTGGTAGTACCGAAAACTTGCCTTGTAACTATCAAATACGCTCATTACAGCATTAAAGATCTATAATTTATGGTGCTGGTCACATTTGGTCCAGTGGCTGGACGTGTACAAAATTTTTTTAAAATTTCTGAACGGAGGCAAGCTTCACCCTTTTTGTTCCCTGAATGCATCACAAACCAAATGCTTTAATTAAACATAAATGATTAAAAACAGAGCCTTCTTCACAGTGGCTATATAATACAAAATAGTAATTGCGCGATGTAACCCATTGTGGATGAGGGTCACGTAGGTGAAAAAATCACGCTTTCCAAAAAAGTCAACGTCGCCTTCTTAAAATCTCTGTTCACTACTTTCAACTCCTCACATTCAGTCAGCTTTAAAAAAACGAAGAGAAATTGACTTGAAAAATTTTAAATCGATAGAGTGATGTCTGTCTGTCTGACTGGCTGGCGAATAGCCAATATAACCGTCATAAACTTTACGAAACTTCTGAATATTGTGCTTGTAAATGGGCTATAACGGCCCATCTCTTCTAATAACCTCCATACAAATCAAAGCTTTTTCTAAAATTCAAATTTTTCTTTATAACTTCTAATCTGGAAACTGCAGTGACCTCTATTTCTGTCTGTGGTATGTATCAGCATTGCTTCATCCTCTTCAGCCAGCATATTAAGAGCTGATAGAAGATTTATTTGGTCTGAATCTTGCGCTAGAGCGGTAGATAAGTTAAAAAAGTTATTAACTTCGGACAGCTGTTTAGCATGGATGCTAGCCCAGTGGGTTTTGGGTCGGTTTTATCACAACAAATAAGTGGAAAAGGTGTGGAACAATCAGTAGAATTTGCTTCGAGAACATTGACTGAAACGGAAATGAGATATTCTCAACTTGATCGCAAAGTTGTTGCGACTCTTTTTGGAGTTAAGAAGTTTCATCAGTACTTGTACGGGTGAAATTCCATTCTGGCTACAGACAATAAACCGCTTCAACACATTTTTTAACCCAAAGAAAGGTATTTCGGCTATGACTTCTAATAGATTACAGCGTATTGCATTAATTTCGTCGGGATATCAGCTCGAAATTAAACGTATCAAATCCAATGGTATTATAACATTGCGGATTATTTTTCTAGAGTGGCAAAGAAATTCAATAAAAACATCTATAGTTTTCCAAACGACATTTATACAAATTATGTGCGACAAGTAGTGGACGAAAATAAATGTTGGAATTTTGAGGCAATCAATCAACTACCAATAAAGATGAGGTTTTAAGAAAAGCTATATATATGGTTCGGAATGATTGGCCAGAGAAATGTAGTAATTTTTCTTTAAATCCATTTTTTTAGAAGAAACTTTAGCTATTCGAAGAATCTGGATGTTTGTTTTGAGGCTATAGAGTGGTTATTCCCAAGACCCTTTAAAGTCAAACAATTGATTTTTTACACGAAACACATGTGGGAATTATAAAAATGAAGGCGATGGGAAGGAAAATTTGTTGGTGGCCAAATAAAACCAAAGATTTAGAAAATGTATTAAAGAGTAGTAAGAGTAAGAGTAAAGAGTAAGAGAGTAGTAAGATCAAGAGTAAGAGAGTAAAGTGTAGTAAGAGCAACGCGCACTAATCTACCACATCATTAATTAATTCCTTGGGAAAGACCTCAAGATATCTGGACTAGGATTCACATCGATTTTTATGAATCGGACCTTTCATAAATCGTTGTTTCCTTGCAGTGGTGGACAGCTCAAGCTCATGGCTTCAATATATTGGCATGGCTAAAAATACAGCTAGCCGCGCGGTGTAATGTTTTTGATTAAGAGATTAATCCTGGTCCAATCTCTGGCGGTGTTGTTGTCATGCAACATAGTAGAGATGTAGTGGACTGTAATGTACTGTATGTGGGATTGGTTTGAAGTTAATTAACTGGGGGCCAATTCTTACGTGTCGGGCAGTAAGATCTGGGCTAAAGAATTGACGGTTTTAAAATAATTGCATAATTTCTCAAAGTTGAGAAATTATACAATTAAATTTAAGGTTTAATACAGGGTGATTTCATAAGACTTAAGTTTTTCTGGTTAACAGCACTGGTTAGCGTCCAACCGCCATCTGTCAAAGTGGAAAGTGTACAGTATACTCTGCTATTTTATCATGGAAAGACTAACAAACGAGCAACGGTTGCAAATCGTTGAAATTTATTATCAAAATTCGTGCTCTGTGATAAATGTGCATCGTCTGATACGACCATTTTATGGTCGTCATAATCGAGCTGCTGAATCAACAGCCAGTGTTAATGACGATCGTGAAATGTCAATTCGTCTCCGTTCTCAGCGATTGAGCATGTGTTACTCAACCACAAGGAATTTTGTTTGCCCCAATTGGCTGAGTTGAACTTGGTTGCCATGTGGTTTCATCAGAACGGTGCAACATGCCACACTCCTCGTGAAACAATGGGTATGTTGAGGGATGAATTTGGTGAGCTTATCTCTCGATTTGGCCCTGTGAGTTGGCCACAAAGCTCCTGCGATTTAACGCCTCTTGATTATTTCTTGTGAGGTTATGTCAAGTCGTTAGTCTATGTGAACAAGCCGAACACTATTGAAGCCTTACAAGCAGTAGTGATGAAAAAGTGAAAGAATTTGGTGATCATCTAGAAGAAGTATCTACTCCTAACTATACAATCTCTCGTGTGAATCCAACGATCACTAGCCCAATGGTCACAAATCCCATGAGAATAAGTCTCTCTCTCTCTCTCTCTCTCTCTCTCTCTCTCTCTTAAAGAAAAATGCTCACTGGTTAAAAATTAATAAATCACCTGGACACGATAAAATAACAGCGAAAATGATTTCAGAACTCCCCCACAATATCGTAAAATTAGTTTTATTTAAATTTAATGCTATACTTCGAATTGGATACTTTCCTCGATCATGTAAGCTGTCTGAAATAATAATGATCCCAAAACCTGGAAAGGAACTGTCACAAATTACATCCTATCGACCTATAAGTTTACTCTCTATTTTATCTAAACTGTTTGAAAATATCTTTCTCCAAATTGTGTACCCCCATGTTCAAGCAAACCATGTAATACCCATGCACCAGTTTGGGTTTCGCAAGGGTCATAGAACGATAGAACATGTATTGCTCAGCTGTCTTTATAGACATCACCCAAGCCTTCGATAAAGTGTGGCATGAAGGCCTTGTTCACAAAATAGTCTCTTTTCCACCGACAAATACCCACAAGCTCCTGGAGAGCTATGTAAAGGATCGATCTTTTGTAGCAAAATTGAAGGACTCTGTTTCGACTCAAAGAAAAGTTTCAGCAGGTGTTCCGCAGGGCAGTATACTAGGCCCTATACTATATACCATCTACACCTCTGACATGCCTGTTCATTCCTTAATTCAAACATCAACTTTCGCTGATGACACTGCATTCATGAGCATTAGCATTGACTCATTAATGGCTTCTACACAACTGCAGTCTCATATACATATATTAGAATCTTGGCTCGAAAAGTGGAAGATAAAAGTAAATGCCACTAAGAGTGTACAGGTTACATTCTCTCTTAGACAGAACAATTGCCCAGCTCTCACTATTCACGGTAGTACCATACCCGTTCATAACCATGTTAATTATTTGGGTATTCACCTTGATCGACGTCTCACCTGGATAAATCACATTGACTCAAAAATCATACAATTGAAATTAAAAATGGCTCAACTCCACTGGCTTATTGGCTCCCAGTCTACTCTCAGTTTGGAAAATAAAATCACCATCTACAAAACCATATTGAAGCCAATATGGACATACGGCATCCAGTTGTGGGGAACGGCATCGGCTTCTAACATAAATAAGCTGCAGAGAAGACAGTCAAGAATACTGCGTCAAATTTGTGGTGCCCCATGGTATGTTAGGAATGATAACATACACAAAGATTTAAACATTCCTTATATTTCCGAGGAAATGAAAAAATTAAGCAGGTCATATATATCGAAGTTGTCCTCCCACTCAAACCCACTCGCTCAAAACCTTCAG
Source organism: Philornis downsi (assembly GCA_019455685.1). Lineage (NCBI taxonomy): Eukaryota > Metazoa > Arthropoda > Insecta > Diptera > Muscidae > Philornis > Philornis downsi. Next base: position 889,189 of record JAHXMU010000570.1, read on the forward strand.
AATTTTCCCGGCCATATACGGCTAAGAAGAAAGGACACGTTAGACTTGGTCCGGTGATACAAGGTTCGGCTCACCAAAAATAAGATCCGGCAATGGCAGGATACTTTAGTTTAAGATAGGATTAAGATTTGAATACATATTGTAAATTTCGAAAGAAAGATCCAATAAAGAAAATGAATGGAAAAAAATGTAATCTTTTAAAACAATCCTTAAAAATTTCGTATCCTGTTTCCTCATGTAGCACAGAAGTGCGGTACCTCCAATGTTTGTTGAAAATCATTTTTAAGCATTTGTTTTGAAGAATTTGCATTTTTCGTAAGTGGGTTTGTGCCGCGTTGTGTGATATACGTGAAGAGAAAGAGGTTATAGGCCTTATAGCACACTTGTAAATAAGATTTTTATTTTTAAAGTTTCGATTTGATCGTCTGTTTAAGAATGGCCATAACGCCCTGAATGAACGCAGTGCCTTCTCGCAAGATAATTGAATATGTTTTTGGAAGGAGAGTTTTTTATCTAAAATCACACCAAGATATTTAACATCATTTTCAGTTTCCATGGTGTTGCCTTCAAAGTATGCTGGTCTCATCGGGATTCTTTTCGGAGATTTGTTGAAAGGGAAAATTATGCTTTGGGTTTTGTGAACGTTGATCTTAGTTTTCCATTTTTTTTTTAAGTATTTGCTGCAGGCCATAAGACCATTTTCCATTTTCTTTAAGAGGACGTTTGAAATCCGAAGTGTAGATCGAGTACAAAATTGGTGACAAAATTAATCTTTAAGGTAGTCCTGCCGGAATACTTTTGAATGACGAGATACTCTGTCCAACCGAGAGCGCAAATTCCCTGTTTTCTAGAAAGTCGGCGATAATTTTACACAAATACTTTAGCACATCTGCTACAACTAATTTAAAAAGTTGACCGTAATGCCATATAGTGTCGAATGCTTTCTCAACATCAAGTAATATTAATCCTGTTGACTTTCTGTTGCGCTTGTTCCTAATTATTTTGTTTTTATTCTAGCAATTTTATGAATAGTGCTATGTTCTTTTTTAAACGCAAATTGCTCACCGAATATTATTCTGTGGGACGTGGCAACCTCATCTATCCTTTTATGAATTAGTTTTTCATATATTTTTCCTAAATTGCTTAAGAGGCTTACTGGTCTGTAGGTGGTAGGATTTCTTGAGGATTTGTTGGATTTGCGAATAACCTTAGCTTTTTTAAATGCCGTTGGAAAATAATTTAGACGTATATAACTGTTGAATATTATGGTCAAAAATTATATTGCTTTTATGGGAATATTTTTCAAAAGCAAGTTTGAGACGCCATCGAATCCTGGAGCTTTTGAAGATCTTAATTTGCTCGGTATGGTAGACATTTTGGGTGTGGTGATAAATACAGCCCCGTCCATTGATGCCTCCTCAGTTTTCAGATGTAGTGCAACTTTGTTTACTTTGCTATCATTTGGGTGAGTGTAGCTCAGGGTTAGTCTGTGTGCATTGGCGAATGTGTTTACTAGTGCTTCCGCTTTTTCTTTGTCTGTAATTAGCTTATTGTGGCCATCCACTATAATGGGAATTTTCCTATTATTCTTACATCTCAAAGACCGGTTTATCGTCCAGAATCGTTTATCTCCAGGTTTGAGATGTTCTAGGAGCGTCGACCATTTCTTATTTCGGTCAGCATTTATTTTTTTATCAATGAAATTGCTTAAGAACGTTACACACTGATTATAGAAATTATTTTGCTGGAAGTTTCCTTTTACATTTCTTGCGAAGTCCAATAAACTTGTATTTTATTTTATAGATTTATCATTTAACTACATTTTTTATATCTAAATTAGTAAAAATTTATAATTATTTATTTCCATGCAGGAGATAGATTAAATTTGTTGTTTAGTATTAATTGAAAAGTTTAAAAAACGAAAATGCATTTTGTTAAATCGAAAATTGAATTTGTGCTAGTTGAAGGATTTGTTGACGTTTTTCTTTACTCATATTTTTTTTTTTTTTAAATTTTGTTGTCAAATATTTTTAAAAAGAAATAATGTGCCCCTTAACGTAATTCCTTGTTACTTCCATGCTCACAGCCTCCCTTTAGGTACTACGCTCTATTACGTGCTTTATGATTATTGGCGCATTTTATAGCGTCTTTAGGTTGTTCTCAGCTTTATTATTGCGAATATTTCCCAATACAAAACACTGTTACGATATCCTTGCCCACCTGATCCTGTCAGAATTTTGTATTAAAGAATAAAACACAACAAAGAAATGCTGAGACACGACTCCTTACAATGGGACAGACTGCAAATGTACACAAAAGGTATTCATGGTATTTCGGTTCAACGAGCATAAGAAGTATGTCTGCCCGTAACACAATGTGAAATATTATGCGTAAAATGTTAAAAGTCAAATGATGATGCCAGCTGCAGAAGAAATATTTCTGTTCATAATTGGCACACATTTTCCCAAGCATTCCTGCAGAGGATTAACAAATTGTTTTGCAATTAACTCATCACAAATCATGAAATCACCTAATACGTTGGGAAAAACACTATACAGCTTTAAGGCAGCATCTTTTAGTTTTTGTTTTTTAATATATTTATTGGTTTTGAAATTTTGCGTTTAAGTGTCGTCTTGAAGGACAGCAGATAAATGACGACTAAATGTCATGATAATTTATAAAAAATCCATGTTTTTCCACTAATGACAAGGATTTACTTTTATAGGTATCTGATTGTATATTTCCATTGAGGCTACAGCATTCCTGAGTATTAAATAACCTATGAGAAGAATAATTTTATTGTGCCAAATTGATATTACGGAAGCAGCAACTTTAGAATGTTTTGTGAATTTGTTAATTTTGCCAATAATATTTTGCGCCAATTTTTAAAGCACACCATAGACCAAAATATTGTAGATAATTATGGTACTGGGAGCTACCTTAATTAACAAAGCAAACGTGACTGAATTCTGATGATAGATAAAGTTTCTTGGTAAAATGTAACAATATTTGATAGCTACGTTCGAGTGTGAGCAAGATTAAATATTTCTTATATACTTTAGCGTGACCTGCGTAAATTTCCTCGTCTTCTCATGCTCGAGTTCTTAGTTTTGGTAAGGAGCTTTATTTATTTCCAATATTTCGCATTGCATACAATTTTCAAATAGGTTATTTTCACAATTATTAATGTAAATTTATATAAATTTGAAGTAAGTAATTGAGCACGTATTTTAAGCTACCTTGAAGTTTTGTTAGTATATTTTTGATGTGGTTTCAAAAACTTGTGTTTCTCGTCCATTCATTTTATACAGTCCAAAACATAATTCGTACAAAGCCTTTTATGAACATAACAACCATGAGATATTTGTACGGTAATGAAATTCTAAGCAAACTGTATGCTATTTGTAAGTTCCCACGTTTCTTACAATATGCGTCTTATTTCTCCTCGTAGCTAAGAGTTCTTGTTTGCTGATATATGTAAGTTACTCAGTCCAATTTCCCAGTCAAACTCAATAACATTGATTCCTTCCCAATGTTTGATAAGTCTGCAGTCATTTACATATGCCAGCAGTATTATTATCAATATTTACTATGGCTTTGAGTATTGTAATCTCAATTATGATTATGAAGAAATCTCATATAAACACTTCAATTGCACAACATAGGGCAACAACAAAACTATTTCTTTGAACACAATTGTTTTTATGGAATATGTTTTCGGTTTAACCTAAATTGAAATTCAGCATAGCATTGAGATGGTAAAATTTATGAAGGCAACATTTAAATGAATCTCATTCCTTAAATATGTGTTGTAAACAGGTGTAGTAAACAAAAATCCATTAATTTTTCATGACACTGAAGTCATTTCTAGCACAGTCCGAATGATCCGATTTAAGTCACCGAAACGAAAACTTATTGCCATTTGGAAGGTAATTCCATTATGCCCCTCTAATATAAATGCTTTTATATTGGCAAAAAACTAAGATAGTTCTGGCGTTTTTCCGATGAAACGCAATTCATTTTTCATTGGCCAAAGCTGGCCGCTTCCGGTCTAGTAGTCAATCCTAGATTAGCCACCGTTTGCGTAGATTCGCCGTGATTCCACCACGACCGTTTTCACTTAATGCTGTCATAGGTAATCCACTCTTTATCACCAACTACCATCGGCCTCAGTTAATTTTTTGCAATTTAAGAGCGACTTGTAGGTGGAAAATCAGTCTATAAGGTTCCATTAACCTCGGTTGGCATCAATAAATCGAATTTATTTTTGTCTAATTCAAATGATTCCAAACAGCTTTTTTTTGCTACATTTAGCTTCTGGGCAATACAATCAGCGCTTACTTGATCATTATCAAATTTGGAAAATATATCGATATTTTCAATGGCGGTCTTCCACAGCGTGGTGCATCTTTGGCATCAAAATTATCGGAATGGATTCGGCGAATCCACGCAATACAGAGTTAGGGAATTACGATACTGTTTGAGTATTCTTTTGATTACAAAATCTCGCAATTCCAACGCCAGCGATCTTAACCCGAACGCACTTATACAGGGCGATATGCAGGATACAAACCCATCTACGGGAAAAATAGACGACTTTCTCTACTATACTTTATAATATGGGAAAAAATAAAATTTAAATTCCCTAAATTTGGTCACTGACTTTGAAATACGATTTTCTTTTTTTTTCCACTAACGCAATTCATACTTGTAAAATGATGTTGCTAAATTTTGGTGCTGCAGTCTCTTTAATATTATGACCTTTTAGTTAATAACTCCAATTCATGTAGCTCCTTACTTAACAATCATTCTAAAAAAAAAAAAAGTTGATGTTTTTTTCTGTAGCACATTATATTTTTAGAGGAGCTGTAACTTTTAGGCATTACCTCATGGAATTCCAAGCAGTTTGATATATTGAATGATTATAAAAGTCTATTTCCTGACAATTGTATCGAACATCAGTGCAAGATAAAATATACCATATATTTAAATTTGAAAAACTGTATTAAGCTCTATAAAATTTCACTTTTTCGATAAATCATTCAAGATTAATGATTGAAAATTTGATATCACTAGATCTATGATCGATGACCTGTTATAATACAGACAGCATGCAATAGCCGCAGGTTATATTTTGAAGTCATGTTTAGTAACAGGTACAGAGTACAGATGTTGTTCATGTTGATATCTGAACAACATGGCGTATGATTGATGACGACAGTTGTTCACTTTGATGTATTACTCATTCGCCACAGACGTGTAAAGTGGATGCCAGAATGAATTAAGTAAAATACAGGGTGTCCGTCGGGAAGATATACTACTTTGTTTGTGTACAATTTTTGATTAAATAAAAGAGAATGGATCTCACAATGATAAATGTTTTATCTGATGTCGGCAATTATGTATGGAATACAATATCAGAGAAATGTCCGCCTCTGTTAGCCTCACAAATGTGAGCCCTTTTGAGCACATTTTTCATTACATTCTCACACATTTCACGCGGTATTTCATTAATTTCATCACGAATATTTTGTTTGAGTTGCTCTGGTTTGAGTTTATGGTTTGTTTGCATAAACCTTGCTTTTCAGATATCCCCACAAAAAGAAGTCCGGAGCAGTCACATCAGGCGACCGTGGAGGCCAATCAACATCACCATTTCTTGAAATAACTTATTATGGAAAAAAGTCTCGCAGTAATTCCATTGTAATCCTGGCTGTATGCGATGTGGCACCGTCTTGTTAATATCACATGTTAATCAAGCCCAAAGCATGCAGTTGTGGTGTAAAAGGTTTTCAACCATATCACGATATCGCTCCCCATTGACATTTACCGTTACGCCGTTTTCAGTTTCAAAGAATTAGGGTCCAATTAATCCTCGTGACCAAATTGCACACCAGACTGTCACTTTTAAAGTATGCAAAGATGACTGATGAATAATTTGAGGGTTTTCCAATACCAAGAACCGACTCTTCTGTTTATTCACATATCCATTCAAATGAAAATGTGTCTCGTCACTCATTATGATTTTTTCATGAAAATCGGGGTTGTCATGGGCGAGCTGTAACATCCTATTAGCATATGTATGGCGGCGTAAATGGTCTTGTGGAAGAAGCTCTTGTGTCAACTGAATCTTAAATGGAAACAAATGCAAATCCTTGTGCAAAATTGTGTTCAAAATTGTTCTTTGAAGACCAAGCTCCTGAGCACGGCGTCGAATTGAGGTTGATGGATGGTTTTGAACACTTTCCTGAGCAGCAGTACGCTGTGGTCATGCTTGGCCTATCAACTATAGGTACAGACCCTCTTTCTTCGAAATCGTTCACTATACGATAAATAGTGCGTCTTGTTGGCATGTTGGTTCTCCCAAAAATTTCATATAACTTTCTCATCATCACAGTAATCGATGATTGATTTTGGTAAAATGTTTAACGATTAAAACACGTTGCTTTATCGAATATTTTCCTTAATAAATTTTAAACGTCTCTGCTTCACGACTGCCAACTATGAACCGTTAAGACTAATGTTTACCAAAATGGCGGTAATACAAAGTAGTATACCTTCCCGACGGACACCTTGTACAGCGAATCACATGATATCTGAACACTATAGCGTATGATTGATGATGACAGTTGTGCACTTTGCTGTATTACTCATTCGCCAGGAAGATGTAAAGTGGATGGCAGAATGAATAAAGTAAAATACTTTAACTGTGAAGAGTTGGTTAAGTTAAATTGTCACACACTGACTTCCAAATGTAACAGAGACAGCATAGCGGGGGCTAAATCAGCACGCTTAGGAAAAATATTTTATACAGCTGATAAAACAACCTATAGTCGGATCTTGCATGGGAGCGTCTACCATTGACTTTGTTAGCCATTCCAAAAATGTTTGGAAGTAGTTATTGCTAATATACTAAAACTTGAATTTTGTATTACCTCTATTCATCGTAGAATATATGGTTTTTTACGTAGGCTTTATTCTGCTGCTACTTTCTTCTCGCTTGCAGCAAAATGTAAGTTAGCTTATGATATCTTTATGCCTCAAATTCCGTATTGTCTTGAAGTGATATCAGGAACTAATATCGAAAAAAAACTGAAGAGAGCTATGAACGTTATTGTACAGTTTTCTAATGATGTGTGCAGAAGGCAGCATATCTCTGAGTGTGAGAAATAGTTCTTGGAATGTTCTTTTGAGAATTTTGTAAAATATAGAAAGTTATTTTTATTTTATAAAATAGTAAACAGTGGTTTGCCAGCTCTTTTAGTTATGCAATAACTTCAGCTTTTCTCATTCAAGCGGAAGACCTCAGGTAATAATACCGATAATTTATAGCGATATGTTTGAAAAATCATTTATAGTACGGATTGCGCAAACTTGAAATCAGCTGCCAAGTGAGTTGCGGGTTTTGCACATTCTAATAATGTATTTCGATTGAAACTGCTTGAGCATTTTTCATACACATGAATCCCTTTCATATTACTTTATTTACTATACTGACTAAGAATATGTTTTAATTGCATGTTCTTAACTAGTAGAAAAAAATTAAAATATTAAACAATTGAGATGTGCCTTTATAAGTTTGGACAATTGTTACTTTTTACGGGACATGTTTAAAATTTCATTTTCATTTTTCATTTCATTTATTTATGTCTGTGGGCAAATAAATCCTTGCAGACTAAGAATTGACATAACATATTTCAAGAAAGTTACGAAATTATGTACATTACTTTATATTAAGTATCTAAAAAGGAACAGTTTGAAGTTATTTCTAGACATACAAAACTCTAGGTGTTGAATTGGGTATTCATTTCTTGCAATCCCATTTAGGATATTAAATTCAGTAAATCAGCGATTCAAAGCACAATGTTGGACATAATTTGTGGAATGGCGTGTTACATTAAATATACAGTCGCTCCACAAAGTGTGTGCTCAGCATCAATTTATACTTTTTAACTCATTTATTTAACAAAAATACACAATTTTTTTTAAAGCATAATTATTATTTTTTATTTCTTATTTCGTATATTTTATGATAATTTATAAAAAAAAAAAATAAAACGATTTTCTATATCTTAAATATTTCAATAAAGAAAACTTAAGACTAATATTGTACTCCAAAAAGTGAGTGCTCTTTTATGATTAGTCTTAAAAAAATCGCAAAGAACACACGTAATAGCTTACATTAATATTTAGTTTGAAAACCTTTATTCTTTATTATGGCTTCTAGTCTTCGTGGAATCGAATCAACCAAATTTTGAGTCACCCCTACTGAAATTTTATACCATTCGTCCTGTAGAGCATTGATTACATTGGATTTGTTGGGTATTTTTCTTTCTCTAATACGTCTCTCCAAATGATCCCATAAATTTTCTATGGGGTTTATGTCAGGAGACTGGGCAGGTGTTTCCATCCATTTCGCAGTATTGTAGAGGAGCCACAACTTAGTATTGGCTGCTTTATGTTTTGGGTCGTTGTCCTGGGTGAAGATATAATCAGCTGGTAGACCCATTTTTGAACACTTAACTTGAGATGGCTTTTTAAAATGTCGATATATTTCTTATGATCTAATATTCCGTCGATTATATACAAATCACCAACACCTCCAGCACTCATACATCCCCACGCTAGCACTGAGCCACCCCCGTGTTTAAAAGTTGGACATAGATTAACATCTTTTAATTGTTCATTGGGTTTCCTCCAAACAGTGCACTACTTTCAGCCGTAAAAATAAGTCGATTTCAGAACTCCATAGGCTTATTTTGATGTTCTTTGGCATATATAAGACGTTTTTTCTTATTGGCCTTGCTGATGTACGGTTTCTTTCTAGCCACACGACCATGGCAACCAGCATCATACAGCACATTCCGGGCGGTATTGAGACATACATGTTTCTCCATAGTTATGTTTAAGTTTTTTGTTAATTTTGTAGCTGGAAGCTTTGGGTTTTTCTTTATTTCCCGAACAATCTATCGTTTTTCATGTTCCGTAAGTACTTTTAGGCGGCCAGGTCTGGGGTCATTTGCATGTGTTTTGGTGTTACTATATTTGTCTATAATTCTATTTTACGGTGGAATAGGGTCTATTTACAATACCTCCAATTTTTCGGATGGAATATTTTGCATTACGCAAACTAATGATAGTTTTTCGTTCCCATTCTGTAGTCTCTTTACGTGAGGAGGGCATTTTAAATAAAATTTCCAAGAATAGTTGTTTTCCATTAAAAATTGACTTTAAAACATATTAATATCGTTCTGTATTATTTTTAATAAAGTTATTGTTTTATTCAAGTACTGTTATTTGCATACAAATACAAAACAAAATAAGTGAGCACTAACTTTTTGGAGCTCGAAACCCGTTTACATTTTGTTGTTATTGTAGTATTGAGAAATGTTTAATTTTTTTCTTTTTTCGTTATTTAAGTATATAATCATAAAATAGAATAAATAGGGAATATAAAATATAATTTAGTTTTGTTTATATATAAGTACTTTTATTAAATAAATGCATTAAAATTTTTTTATTGATGGTGAGCTCTCACTTTATGGAGCGACTGAATGACATCTGAGTGATCTTGGCGGAACATAAAACGGTATAAGCGACAATAATTCAGAATAATCAATTATACCACCTATTATATCGAATACAAATAAAAAAAAATATGATAAATATGGCGATATTACAATGGCTGTAAACCCTGTAACCTGCTACTGGAAATTGGAGCACGCTCCTCATGTTCAACGCTCACCGCACCTAGGTTTTGTTGGAAAAAATCTAAATGCGAATGAAGAAAATGCATTTTCAGTGACATCCCTACACCTAATTCACGAAAATTTTTCAACAATTTAGCAACAATTTGCCTGTAGTTTTCATTCTTATTGTTTTCAAGAAAACTATTTACAATTCTCTTGAAAAAATTCCAGGCTGCATATTCTTTTTCCAATAAACATTGTGAAAAATTGTCATCATTCAATAGCTGCCTGATTTGAGGGCCAACAAATATGCCTTCTTAAATTTTAGCACATGAAGTTTTAGGGAAACCCGCTAATAAATATTTAAATGCTGCACTAGCTTTGTCTAGAGCGATAAAACATGAACAAGGCGTAAAACCCCAATTTGTATGCCAGATTCGAATTCAGCTTACCCAGATTAGTCAAAAAACGAAGCATTTTCTGCAGTCCACTTTTTTCCAAATTTGTAGACCAGTGTTATCGATTATTTCTGTTCGAGTTTGTCTCAAAATCAACCAGTTGTATGAAGCAAAAAAAGAACATGAACGTTCTATATAGCAATTATTGGGTAATGTTTCTAAAATACATATCATAATTTAGCAAACACTGGACAATAAAAAGAGTTCATCTCAAATGGATATCAGAAAATAATCTTATGAACTTTTTGTATTGGGAAATCACACAATGGCTTCTCATTTTTGACAAATTTTTGTATGAAAACGAGAACACAAAATTCTATTTAATTAAGTTCGCTCCTGTAATTAAATTTCATTTGTAGTTTTCACTATAAGGGATTAATACGATAAAACATTTTAATATTAACTGTATACACAGTAGGTGTGAATTTGCAATCTGGTACAAATTTGTACGCCCTTAGCGTGTTGTAGATTTTCTGACATATTTTTATTTCTGACAAATTCTTTTGTGTTGCATTGAACTTGGTCTACAACGAATTATGTTTAATTGGTTGTTACCTAAGAAATTGTTTTATAGGGTGATTTTGTAATCACATCATATATTATCTTTTTTTTTGGCATCGATAATTTGGCCTTTGCCATTTCATTTTTAAAGATAGTTTCATGTAAATGTTGTCCGCGGCTCCGTCTCAAAATGTCCATTCAAAAGGTCCAATTTTTTGTCACTTTTTCGAGCATTTCGGCCTATATTCCACGAATAACGCGTGTTATATTCGATAGTGTTCGGCTTGTCCACATAGACTAACGACTTGACATAACTCCACAAAAAATAATCAAGAGGCGTTAAATCGCAAGATCTTGGGGGTCAACACACAGGGCCAAATCGAGAAATAAACTGCTCCCCAAACTTATACCTCAACATATACATTGTTTCACGAGCAGTGTGGCATGTTGCACCGTCCTGATGAAACCATATGGCAACCAAGTTCAGCATTCTTTGTGGTTGATAAACACATGCCCAATCACTGAGAACTGCGACAAATTGACATTTCACGATCGTCATTAACACTGGTCGCTACGGCTGCTTCGGTACGCATGCGAGTCGATGGTTTTATGTCCAACAAAATAAATTTGGAGCGAAATTTGGAGATAACAGCACGAATTGTTAATCCAGCATGGTCGATACGGACGACCTTTAATGGTCGTATCAGACGATATACATTTGTCACAGAGCACGAATTTTCATAATAAATTTCAACGATTTGCAATCGTTACTCGTTTGTTAGTCTTTCCATGATGAAATGGCAGAGTACACTGTACACTTTTCACTTTGACAGATGGCGATTGGACGCTATTACTAACCAGTGCTACTAACCTAAAAAACTTAAATCTTAAAAAATCACCCTATATACTAAATGGCAATTGCAATAAGTTTTAAAAAAATTTTACTGGATAAATAAGGACGAAATTAATAAGGAATAAACTCGATTTTTTCCTCACTCCACTTAAGTCGTCTATCTTTTTAAACCCAGATTTATAAAGCACTGAAGGAAACGACTGAAGGACGGAATAATGCTGCAGAACGGCAGCAATTCAACAATTTATTATAAAATTGATAACCGTTCAATCATCAGACGTGTGTTTTGACAACATAGCCCAAACTGGTTACAATTTGCTCCTTTCCGTGGAAAAATTTAACATAAATTTAACAATATTTTCCCAATTTTACCTCAATCATTTTCAAGTCTATTGAACAATTTATACATATTTTAGGACATGAGTAATCTGAAAATATATTTAGTGGATGCGAGTGGAATACAAGAAAAACCCACCCTGCACATTTTAGAGATAGACACAAATTTTATTCACAAAGCTATAAATTCTATAAAACCAATGACTCAAAAGGCGAAGCCTGCAGAATACAAATAAGCGGTAGGTGGAATACATTTTCGAAGAAAAGTATTTGCTGGCGACCTCAATTACTATTGCTATGCAATTTAGTCCATTTTAACTGATGTAAAAGTCGATGTAAGGTCGATTGCCAAAACGTATCATACAAATAAGCGACCATTTTATACTCCAGGCTATAAATTCTATAAAACCAATTACCTTCGTACAAAGCAAACATTCCACTGAGGTGATTAAATTCTATCTAAAATTTAGTGCCACCATAATTTTGGTTTTTTTCCGTTCGAAGTCATAGAAAAGTAAAAAAAAAACAAAGATATTATGTGTTTTTCAATTTATTTGATATTTTGACCAATATATCTGTAATTTTCAGTGGCGTTTTTTTAACAAGATGTTAAACAAATTCCACTAAAATGGCAGCAAATAGTAATTACATTTAAAATGCCAAAAAACAACTTCCATATGAGTTGTGCGTAAGGTGTCGACTAAACTTTTATTTTGAGCGTTCGTGTTTTTTAGTTAAATGTGGATAAATATGAAAACATTTCTCAGTTCACTACTATAGTTTAATGTCGTGTCGATGGGAACGTAAATGATATAGAGCATTTCCAAAGTACGTCTGCTCTTACATACCCTCTCTTCTTCCAAAATTTAAACTTTGTCAAAACGGGGCCTATGTCCAGTCAGTGCACAGTGGGCTGAGATCACAATATTTTGCTCTGGTGGCTGATCTGTTGATTTTTGGTGCTATTTATGGGACATTCAAATTTGGTCCTATTTATGGAACATTAGTTTTCATAGTGTCAACATACATTTATCTTACAGATTTTATCTTACAGATTTTGGATTCATCTTCTCCGCTGATTTGTAATTTTATTTTGTTAAACACGTTGTTGATTGTATTGTCTGAATTAAAGACAACTTTAAATTTTTTTCCATTGTAAAGGTTGGAATACTTCAGCCTTTCGGGACAACCGGATTAGGGATTTGTATATTTTCGTAAGAAATTCTTTAACTTCTGTAATAAATTAGCATAATTTTCGCTAATTTCCTTTCCGAAAATTATCAACAAAAATAACCCCTAGCGAATTTCAAAAAATAGACGCCATTATCTTGCCTGTTGATGGAACCATCTCCGCCTTCTTTGAGCATGATTCTTCGATTCCAGTCCACTGCTTTGACTGTTCTTTTGTCTCAGGTATAAAGTGGTGGGCTCATGTCTCATTCATTGACGTGAAAATTCCGCTTTATTGCATATAAACGGCGGCAAACACTCCACTGAAACATATTCAAAACGCTGTTTTCGCTCTATTGAAAACAAGCGCGGCACCCATCTTGCTCAGCTTTCCCATCTTTAAATCTTCGATCAATAGACGATGTATAGCACCTTTTGAAATACCTTTCATTTCAGCTTGTTTACGCACCTTCAGCCAACGGCCAACCGATACCATTCTGTGTGGACTTTCTTAATCGTGTCTAGCATTGACGCCTCAGTTGGTCGACCACTGCGGTCTTCGTCTTAGTAGCTCGCACGGCCTCGTTTAAACTCTGCCACCCAATATTTTACAGTCGTAAACGAAAGAGCAGACTCACCCAGAGCAGAATCTAGACTAGCTTTAATATTGGTTGAACTGAGACCTTTCAAATGGAAATATTAAATTACATTATGCTGACCAATTTTTTCCATGTTTAGAAATTCACTGAGATTGTCTACTTTTGATGGTTCAAATAAAAAAAAAAACAAACAAAGTGGCGCCTTGAAAATTAAAACATATGTTCCATAAGGTTGGCACTTTTCCCCAAAATAATTATTTTAAAAATACCGGCACAATCTATACGTCAGGTCAATTAGATTTGGAACGTCTTTCGTATGAGCGGCAGTCATCACTATATGTCTGACGAACACTTCGATAAGTCGGGCAAATGACAAATCTAGTAAATGCTTGTCGAACTGTGATAGAAAGCATGTAAGTTAATTAAATGTGAGAAGGTCTCCTATACCTCATTCATGGGATGAAGTTTGTCAGTTATGTAGTTTACAAGTCTACGTTAGTTTAGGTGCGCAACTAAAAATTATCGCTGTTTTCTTATGGACTTCATATATAAAACATGTTTACAATTGATTCATTGAAAGTATTACCCAATCGTTAGTTTCTACTTTTTTTATCTTCCTGGCAAAGCTCGAATACTGTCTCGGTAAAACTCTTCATCTTTTGAAATTATCCACGAATCTAGCCATTCCTTGCGGTCGTCATATGAGTGAAACAGCGTTCTATCGAACGAAACATGTGATAATCGGACGACGCAATATTTGGAGAATATGGCGGATGGGTTAAGACTTACCATTTCAGCGTTTTCAGGTAGGTTTTAACGAACTTGACCAAATGAGGTCGGGCGTAGTCATGCTAAGGTACCAATTTTTTGTGCCTCTCCGTGCATTGTGGTCATTTCTCGCAGAGAGCTCGGCTCAATTGTATTAAGTGAAGTCGATACCGAATCCCAGTAATGGTTCCGCTTGGTTTCAACAGCTCGTAATAAACCGACCTGGTCCCACCAAATACAGAGCATAACCTTCGCAACGTGAATATTCGGCCAAGGCGACGACGTAAAAGCACGACCGGTCTTCTCTACCTTGGCTTCAACTCATAAGGATTGATTTTGAATCATTCCCAAAGCACGCAATCGCTTGAAAATAGCTTATCGGGTAACTCCTAATACTCAAGCAAACTCTACCTATATTTGCTTTTGACATGAATCCGCATCATGCAATGCCATCAATACCGTTTCTTTTAAGGGTTTTCATCTTTCTTCACGCGAACGGTCAACAACATCAAAATCACCGTTTTTAAAGCGACGACGTTGTTTCACTTAAAGCAGCTTCTCCGTAAACGTTTTGAAGCTCTTGATGAGCTTCAGCCACCGTTTTTTTTTTTTTTTTTTTTTTTGATTGAAAGTGGAAAATCAATACTTTTTTCCCCATATGACGATTATCTGGCACAAAATCATGCATTTTCACACAACCAAAAGTATATGACGTCAAAAGAAAATCACTATAGTGTCAAGGTGGTATGTTTACCGTACTTGTTTCTTCGAGACGAGTGTACCAATATAAACCAAAGTAATAATCGAAAGTCGAATGTACGTAACGCACGTAATTTGAAAATTCACCTTATTTTTTGAGCACACCTCGTATGCCTACGCTTGGCTCATGACGTTTAGATTATGGCCGAATCGACTAACACTTACAGTTAGCGCCATCTATTGCCAAACAGCGGACATAGTTTTATTTAGCTGGACAATCGCAATCAGGCATTGTTAACGAGCTACGACATTTATGTGTGAGAAACATGTTTATGCAACAGATTATTGTATACTAAAATGATATTGGTAGCATTAAAAAACGCTAGGGAGATGGAGACCCAACCCGCAACATCCCCAGAAGTAGTTTCTTCTTTTGTGTAAAATCAAAGCCTGGTTCGAACATCAAACTATATTTTATAGAATCTATAGTGAAATTTAGAACTTCTTGAAACTCTTCTTTTAACCTTGATCCTTGGAGACCTTCAACACATTGAAAGGAACAGTCTTGGGCAAGGGACGACATTCACCAATGGAAACAATGTCGCCGATTTCAACATCTTTGAAGCAGGGGGAACAGTGTACGCTCATGTTTCTGTGACGTTTCTCAAAACGACTGTATGTACGTACAAAATGCAAGTGATCGCAACGAATGACAATCGTACGCTGCATTTTGGTTTTGCGTACGGCACCGGTTAAGATGCAACCACGGATTCTGACATTGTCGGTGAAGAGGCATTTCTTGCCAATGTAGGTACTATCAGTGGCTTCACGGGTGGTCTTGAAACCCAAACCGATATCACGGTAACGGCGAAGAGTCGTCTTCTTGGTGACACCGTTTTTAACCTTTCTGTTTAGGTTAATACCGTATTGTTGTGGGAAGGCTCCCTCGTTTTGCTGATCAGCCATATTGATGAAAAAGGGTTTGAATGCCAAAACCAGATTTTAACGTAATCCACGATAAAATGCAATTCAGTTGGCGAAAAATTTCAATGTGTCGCACAGTGGGATTGCTTCATACATTTTTGTGCAATAAATATAACGAGTTGTCGTAGAGTCTTGAAATTCGGCATAGAGCGTTTTATGACGTAGAGTAGTAAAAATATAAAGTTTCATCCAAATAGACCACGCCCACCGCCCACCGCCCATACAACTCAAAATGAAATTTTCGTATAAATTTTATTCTGTTAGGTAGAAATTTTTGTAACTTTACATGGATCATCTGTACTACGAAAACAAAATTTCTGGAAAGTTCTATCTAAATCGGCCACGCCCACCGCCCACCGCCCATACAACTCAAAATGAAATTTTCGTATAAATTTTATTCTGTTAGGTAGAAATATTTGTAACTTGGCATGGATCATCTGTACTACGGAAACAAAAATTTTGAAAAGTTTCATCCAAATCTGCTACGCCCGTCGCCTATATTACTCAGAAAAAATAACCGTTTCACCCACTACCCGCCTGACTTATTTTCTGTAAAAATATTTAATAGGATTGCCTAAAATAAAATAATTAGTTACATGTGTAAGGAAACTTATTTACTTATTCATCTATAATTTCTTTTACAATATCTTCTAATTCCAAATGTTGTTTACGAGGTTGACCTGATGACACCAAGAGACGGTTGAAAACATCAGAGTTAGTTGCCATTCTATTGCATTTTCTTGAAAATATCAGTCTATATTTTCTATAATCCTTGTTGCGCGCTTCTTCTGCCTCTTCGGATAGCATACCAATGGGAAGAGTAGCTGCATCGATAATTTCTTTTCCATGCATTAATATTTTGTGCACAGTTACTGGCATATAATACCAGCTGTATTTTTCGACATAAAGTTTAGCCGTATCCCGCGTGTAATTTTTAAACTTCGAAGAATTAATATTTCGGCCACATGTGATTATTTGTAATATTATGTGAAACCTATCAATTAATTCCATATACGTGTTTTGTCTTTATTTCTTTGCTTAATTTGTAGCGTAATTTCTTCTGACTTTTTTCATAAAATTTATAACTTTGTTCAGCAGTATAAAATATTATAAGGACTTTTTTCTACAAATCGCAATAATACACTCCCTTCCTTCATTTTATTGCAGTCAGAGCATGGAGGTCGCCGGAGCTAACCTTTTTTTCATCCAAGGAAAACTTAGAACACTGAAATTTCTAGGGCTTTTTTTAAATTTAAATAGTTTTGAAACTATTTACGCCATCCAGTTGTATTTTTTCTTAAACAATCACAAAATACCGTATTTTTAGAACATCATGACATAAAATAGTTAAACGAACAACAAATATGCATATACAGACCCTCAAGTTGCATTAAAATATTAGTCGTTTTGCGCTTTACTTCTCCCAAGCATTTTTAAGTAATTATTTTGCGATAAAAAATTATTTTTTCAAAAAAGCAATGATGAATTTCTCTTCACTAAACAATTCCGTACAAAATTGCATCATTACATTTTTAATATTTTACAGTCGAAAAATAGACTTTTTGCACTTAGAATCTCACTGTGTGTCGCCTTGCACGGGCAAAGGTGTTAAAACACACATCGATGGCTCACTTGAAAATGTGGTGATGAAAATATTTATACGATTTAGAAATATACGAGTATGAAGAAACAAAACGAGAGTGCGTAGTTAGAGTGCAAATCAGAAGACAATTTAGGCTAGAAAATTGATCAGCGAAAGCAAGCGGCTGCATCAATGATGTTTTTGACCGTAGTGACTGCTACTGAACGCCCACCCCACATTTTGATTCAACTGGATACAAAGGCAATTCAACAGATGTACTGTGAAAGATTTTAAGCGGAGGTGGAAACTATCCCATAAAGCCCGTGAAAACCAAAGTTTTTTACTTCCCAGCTTCATTTCTTCACAACAATGGTAACTGTACTTCCAAGACTGGAATGCATTAAAAAATCTAAAAAAATGTCAAAGTCTAAGAGTTTAAGTTTAAGACTTTTCAATGCATTCCATTCAGAAGGCCGAAGTCAAAGCCAAAATATATGAAGTGATCAACGCTTTAAATCCTGCTCTTTGCCGGTTATGAGACAAAATGCAGCGCATGAAACCTTTCCGCACTAAAGTTGGTGACATCGACAAATATAAATAAAAAAAAAGTAACATTTCACAAAATTACAAAGTTCATTATTGGAGGGAGGTGGGAGTGCATCTTTCTCCCTCCGGCACATATGAGCTCTCTTTGGGTTAATAAACTCAACCATTACTTTATTTACTTTTAAATAGCCTATCAAATACATACTATAAGCATTGCCGTACCCAAACTGAACTATTTGCTAATCGTTTTCATATATCTTTTCCAATTTTATAAAATTAATCTCATCGGCTTTATTAATCCTAAAGGGCATATCGGAAAATATCTTTATTTTGCAATAAAAAAATATAGATTCCAAATACTGCTGATTATTCTGTTGCCAATGCGCCACAATTGCTTCTCTTATATAGAAGATTATTATTATCACATAACATGACATATTGTGGATTCTCAGTAAATGGTTGTGTGTCAGAATGTGTTTTGTCCTTTTCATCTGTTGTTCTTTAACAAGACCGTAACAGACAGTCTGCGTTTTTAAAACGCTGCCCCACATATCCTTGTATGTATAAGTTATTTATATTCTTTAGTGCTTGAAGGATGTTATTTTTTTACGTACATACACTAAAGCTTTTATATATTATGCACGATAATTGGGTTGTACTACGTGATGATCCCAAAATTCTAAGATTTAATGCTAACGATAAGGAACACCAGCGGTTACCATGAAAAAGGAGAAAGGACTTAACGTCCTTTATAAGCTGTGACGGAAAATACGAACCGCTTTCAATGGTGGTTGGTCGTGAAAGCACTATGATTACAATATAGCGATTTTCGTCCCATTTCAAGATATTTGATGAAATGAGTTTCAAAGATATACGAATAAAATAGACATAGATACAGTTTGAAATATGTGTAGGAATGGATTCCATATAATTCCACTTAAATATTGAGGTCACTTTGAAATGAGTGGAAATTTATTATATTCATATATACAAAAATGAATAGATTAAAAAGAGTAAGGATAAACCGCCATGCTTTATTTCAAGATAATTTGCCGAATATATCGTATCTCTTAATTCATTTCCATTTTTCATATTTTTTTTTTCTTTTTGCAAAAACTCATACAGTTTGAGAAGCTTTCAGCAGTCATGTCAACTACTTGATTACACGAAGTGTTTGTCAGACAGAGGTGTAAATATTGCCTAGTTGTGATAAATAAATTAAATTTGATGATATTTGCTTACTGAAAATATTAATAATATTAATTTGGTACATATTTAATACAGCTTCCAGGCAACAAAATTTATCTATTTACTAGCGGACCCGGCGAACTTCGACTCGCCACAATTTAACGGCTTCAGATAAACTCCCGAGTAATAATAAAAAACAGATAGCTCAAATTTCAATGTGATTTATTTGAATGGAATCGAAATCAGTAGAGAGCATTATGATGAACAATGTTTTTTGATTTGTTTTCCGGCGCAAAAACAAGCAACGAAGACGGTTGTCTCCAACACGCGAACTGGCAACGTAGAGCTGACCATACGAAAAACAGGGAGATTAATCCCACAGACTTCCAACGATTGTCCTTGCGATTTATTGATTGTCATCGCAAAAGCTAATCGAATGGGGAACTGAATTCTCTTGAATTGGCATGGAAGATTAGTTGGAGTTATCGAAATTCGTGGGATAAGGACTTCCTCTCCTTTGAATTTGTCCTTGATGATCGTCGCTTGAATCACATTGTTCACAATCACAATTTCGGATGATTCAGATTCCGCAACATGGGATGGGATATGATCGATCCTACCTTCAGCTCTAAATTAAGCGGCGGAGTTCCTGGCACATCAAGCGAGTTCAAAAATTCCTTCAGATAGTTTGTCGCTTCATCCTCGCCGGTCACTCTGTCAATAGATTTGTACGAATACAGTTTTTCAGCTGTTTGACTTTGAATACCTAATTTCAAGCTATCGACTTCCTTACTCTTAGCTACTGTTATTGCCAGTTCACTAATCCAATCGAGATTTTTATAATGCCGGGGAACACTTTGGTGATGAGTTCCTCCTTCGACAATGTGATGTGGTGATTGTGCAACGCGAACTTGTGCAATATGGGCACGTCTCCATTCATTTTGTTCAGCGCGTTCCTCTTGCGTTTAATTATCACAAACATGCTGACTAATTATTGCACGACATGTACGACGTCCAAGGTTTGATCGTCTACTAGGTGGAATTAGTCAAGCAAATAACTCTCCTTGAAATAGAATAAAGTCGTTGTTGACTAATCCTATTAAAAATAAAATTA
>JAHXMU010000570.1:923827-939055 GCA_019455685.1 Philornis downsi
CCTTTCCTTTCCTTTCCTTTCCTTTCCTTTCCTTTCCTTTCCTTTCCCTTCCTTTCCTTTCCTTTAATAGATGTTAAATTTCGTCCGATCAGATCTGTCCTTACCTGTACAATTCTTGAAACACCAACAATTTTTATATCAGGGTTTTCCATTTAGTGGTTGCCAAACCGCCGGTCTGGCAAGGCAGCTCGCTTTTAAATACCTACCATCTGCAGTGTTGTTTATTTAGTAAAGATTATGAACTGGACGATATGTGTCTTTTTCGTTTTGGCAACTTTAAAGACTGTGATTACGCTAATAATCGTCGAGGTCCAAGCATTATAATGAAATAGATGTTTCATCGAAATCATAGATTTATACGTGTTTTATTTCACTTTACTTTTAAAACCGAAAAATGGATAACCCTGCATGCCATTCATAAATTATGGTTTTCTTACTGTCATCATTATTTCATTTTAACGCACGTTTACAAGATTTTAAGACGACAAATGAATGAATGATATTAAGCCTTGTCATGGATATCTGTGTGTTTGACTTGTTTATCCTTGTAATGCCATTTATCATCCATTGGCTCTATAACATATGTATGTTTACACTTTCCCCTTGCGTATGTGTCAGTGTGTCGTACATACATTAACATTGTGCTTGAGAAATATTATTACGATTTATTTTCCTTTATGGGTGAAAAATTATTGCTCTTAAATGAGCAGTGAAAGGGGAAATAATAAATTGCACTCCCATTTTGGATAAATGTGTTTCATAAATTTGATAATGTGCTTCTATCACTTTTCGTAAACTAAAAATTGTAAAAATGGCAGAGACGCGCAACAAAAGTAATGATATAAAATATTATATAGGTGAAGCTCAAAAAAATTAATCGAATTTTTAATTTATTACCTAATATTTGCAGAATTTTCGAAGTTCTCCTCACAAATCCAAGATTTTATGAATAATTCAAGATTTCAAGATGTTATGAATAATTTATCAAACAGTATCGTGAATCCAAGAAAGTTCAAGAAAATGCCAACCAAAAGACCATAACCAAACAGAGCTGAGTATATCAATTTGATATATTTCATAAATGCGTAATTTTAGTGCTTTAGTGCTTTAAACTATATGTTAATTTTGTGCATATATTCTGAACTTGAAAATGTATGTTGTACACTAAGATCAGGTACCGAATAGTAATAAAATTGGAAAATATAGAGTTATCCACACACATTAAGCTTTGATTTAGATGAAACTTTTAATATATTATAAACTTGGACTTTGCCATTATACACGTAATATAATGCCATTTAAATGACCGCCTCTGGATTGGTTGCACATTTTCGCACATATCGGACGATATCTCGGCAATAACTTGACGAATGTTGATATTCACTCGCTCCAACGTTTGTGGATTATCCGCGTAAGGACAGTCTTTGATGTAGCCATACAAAAAAAGTTCAACGATGTCAAATCGCATGATCTTGCTGGCCAATTGACGAAACCGAAACGTGAAATAATGCTTTCTGGAAACTTCTCATACAATACTGTGTGGCTCGTGGCACCGTCTTGTTTAATCCACATATCGTCCAGTTCATAATCTTCAACTGCAGTTAAAAAAAAGAGTCGGTTATCATACGGTGGTCTGAATTGACGGTAACGATTCATCCAGCGTCGTTTTCGAAAAAAATGCGGCAAAATGACACCTCCAGACCACAATGCGCACCAAACAGTCACTGATTTCGGATGCAATGGATTTTTCATAATCACTTCTGGGTTCTTCGAGCCCATTACTCGTATTCGACAATTTTGCTTAATGACGTAACCACCGGGTGAGAAATGAACTTCATCGCTGATGAAAATTTTGTTCGAAAAATTAGCATTAAAAGCCTGTTGCTGTAACACCCAATCAGTATATCTATGGCGTTGTGTTGCGTGAGTTGGACTCCGTATGGATAGAGGTGCAAATACAAATGCAAAATACTCAATAATGAGCCGTAAGATATGCTCAATTGCTGAGAATGCCATAAAATCGACATATTCGGATTATCCGCCACACTTTTACTAACAGAAGCTATATCCTCTGATACGGCAAAAATATAACAGCTGGAAAGAAGCGTTTAAACCGCTTGAAGTAGAATATGTGTTGACCAACTGTGTCTCATGGCTTTTTATGTCTGTCTGATTGGCAGTCTGGCAGATAAACACGATAATTTTCGAACATCTTTCTGAAATTCCTCGAAACTTAGTATAGTAATTAATATTTTGCGAGGTCGTAATCGGGGATTGTAAATGTACTACATCGATCAAACCCTGCAGGATCGATTTTCCGAAATTCAATTTTTTCCATGTAACTCTTAATTCGTTAAATGCAGTTGTCTAGGTTTTTTCCATTGTACTGCTTTTTCTGGCACCTTCCATACAAGCGACTAATTTAACCAACTTATTTCTAGCTTCTTGGTTGTGGAGCACTTGTACTAAACTTAGTCAAATTTGTTGCACGTCATATATTTGATCGAAAACATCTCGTGACCCACGAAAAGCGCCCACATTTGAATAACCACTTTTGTAGGAAGTTTCAACTAGTTTTACGCGGTCTTCGGTTGTTAAACGATCCATATTCGTAAATAGTAAACCTTTCACTAAATAAATAACACTTCAAAGGACAGGTATTTAATATAATAGCTGACAGCTTTGCCAGACCGGCGGTTTTGAAAACATTTAATGGATAACTCTGTATTTTAAAAAGCAATGCAGTGGACAACAATGGAAAGTTTGAGTGCGATCTGTCTTTTATTTTATTTATAGTGCTCGATTTTGCAGGTTTCTGATCAGGAGTTACAGGGGAAGAAATTAATTTCGAAAAAGTGGCCAGTTTGTATGGGAGGTACCACAGGGATGGACCTACATAGCCAATTTACAATCTCCGACTACGACCTCAGAAAATATTAGTTTTAAGAAGTTTCAGAAAGAGTTATGGCAATTATCATGCCCACCAGGCAACCAGCCAGACGGACATCGCTCAATGGACTTAAAAATTATATGTCATTATTCCTCTAGGTGAAGATATAAAATTACGACTGCTGTTTGAGCTTCTCTGATTGCGGTTTGACGTAGGGTCGTCGTACCTCATATTTGTAACGTGAGTCACATCTTTTATGCAGCACATATTATCACCTATGAAGGCATAGCCAGCAAAATTCACACGATGCGAGAATGTTACAGTACTAAATTTCGACCTTTCCAATTAAATAAAGATCTATTTTTAGAATCGTATTTTGCTACCGCAAAATATATTATTATTTTGTCGATATGGTGGTTGTATCCATCTGCCGCTAGGTTGCGTAGCTAAGTATTTAGTCGTAATTTGTTCTGAGAAAGTAAAGAAAATACACATTTCAACAAATTTCTACGCAAAAACATTACTAATTAAGAAGGCATTAGCGTTAACAAGTAGGTATGAAGGCGTGATTTAGGATAATAAAATCTAACATTTTACCCACCACAAAATTGACTTTTGTGGCTATAAATATACTAACTAATTAATAGCTTTTACTTCTGGTAGGAATGCTAATTTCATTTTGTTTTGTACGGCAGACAGTGTAGCCTGCAATAGTGATAAATGACCAAAAAAAGTGTTAAAATTTAAAGCAGAACCTTTAAAAGCGAAACACATTTTATTGGAATTTTGTAATGCATGTATTTTTTACAAGAAAAAAGTATTGTAAAATGAGCGAATATTTAAAAAATTTAAAGCAACAACTCTCGGGAATCGGTATCTCAATATACATTCTTTCAAGAAAATACCGAGAATTGATCAATTAAAAAAGATTGTTTCAAAAGGTTATCGAAATTCTTTTTGCACTAAGATGGCACAATAGTTCCCTATAGCGATGAGGAGTTTGAGCCCGATCTGTCCTTAATTTTATTTATAGTGCTCGATGTTGCTACTTCATCTTAAGTGTGTTTTGCAATTTTTACAATAGTAAAAATATATAGAACAAATAATTTATCTTAAATTTTCCATTGCAAATGAAATTTCTTGTGTTGAATTGTAGAAAATTTTACGGATAACTTACGTTGGTGCCGTGCATTTAAAAGTTTTCGATACGTGGTTTAAAATTGGTTTGTCGGACAAGAACTCTTCAACTGAAGTTACATAGATAAAGTGAAGAAAATAAAGATTGAAAATCATTATTTAAGTTTGGGAAAGACAGCCGCTGAAGTTCCTCTATCTAGCGAATCAATTCGCTTCATTATAAGCAAGCAACTCTTTGGGTACAGAAGAAAGACTTGATTTCTTACCAAAAAAAATTCATCGCGCAGAGGTCGCCGAAAATATGATAGAGTGATTCAATTATGACGCCACCGCTAACAAACTTCGGTATGGG
This sequence comes from Philornis downsi, assembly GCA_019455685.1. Classification (NCBI taxonomy): domain Eukaryota; kingdom Metazoa; phylum Arthropoda; class Insecta; order Diptera; family Muscidae; genus Philornis; species Philornis downsi. The sequence continues at coordinate 928,207 of JAHXMU010000570.1, forward strand.
GCCTCACGGAGTTTGCACCACAATAACGCATTTCAAGAGACCATCATTCTGAACGAATTTCCTGCTAAAACTTAACAATTACATCAAACATCCACCCTATTTACATAATATAATTTCAGCTTACCTTTTTCTCTATTTAAAATTTTTATTACTACCTCGTAACAGAGTAAATGCATTTGAAAAATGTTTTGATAATTACAGCTTTCGTTAGAAAATGGTTTTCAAACAAAAGCAAAGAAGAATTTGTGGTGTAAAGAGCTTTTTGAGTTAAAACCTTAGAACAAATCAGTGATAATAAATGATATAATTGCAGAAATATTTTTCGAAAAATCTCTATGATGTCAGAAATACGCAATGCAAACATCTTCCACAAAGACAAAAAATGGCATTAATGACATACTTAATAAACATGAAAATTATCCCTCAAAAAATTATGTTAAATATAATACTTCAAATGCTTTTATCAGATAAATACTTTGTTAGAATTTTTACATTGTTTCAGCAATTTTGTAAGGCCCATCATCCGTGGGTTTTTGTATATTTAATTACAGTATTCATTAAATTTGTCGTATGTCTTTAAACTTAACATTTTTCTTAAAATTTTTTGATGCACTTTGATGCCAAAATTCCCGGTAACTTTTTGGATTTTATATTTAATTTCTAAGTTCCAGTTTCCGGAAAAATGTAGTACTCAAAAGGACGCATTTAAAGTATTAAGTCTGTTTTGACCAAGTAACTTTTTGATACTATCTCCATTAGTTTTGGTGGTTAGAATGTACACACAATTGCCGCCGTTCTCAATGAAACTCTAACGATTGACACAGCCTAATGTTTTGTACACGATAGCCAGAAATTATGTACGGGTATAAGCTATATCGTCATATCCCTTCTCGTACCTCGCATGCAAACTGGTATATTTTCCGGAATTCATTTTTCTCTTTGAACTCACAGTTTACAGATTGCAGTAAGTCAAATTTTCTCCTACATCTAATAATACCAACCACGCTTCGGGGCACACGAAAATGCTGCTTTCTTGCAAACAAAAAAAAAATGAATTATAACACAATGACAGAAACTACATTTTAACTTTCTGAAATCGTCCTCTTAGAAATTGAAGCTGAACTACTAATTTATGCCAAATTGGTTATTTTGTGTGGTATCATAATACTTGTGGTAATGCAGTCCACTCTTCTTTCTCAGAACTAAATCTACTAAGTTGCTAATGTGTGCTGAATTATGTTGAATTTAGTTCAATTGAACGACTTAGGGTCTCAAAACTTGACAGGTTGGCATATAGAGGATGCCAGTAGTTTGAAAAAAATATTTTATGAAAATTGGCAAACTTAAAAAAAAATATGTTTTAAGTTTGAAGGCGCCACATTGCTTAGTACTTTTATTGAAGCCAGCAAAATTATCTCTCTGGCGGAGTTTGCTCCTTCGTTAACGACTGTAATGTGTTGGGTGGCAGAGTTTAAACGAGGCCGTACGAGCTGCCAAGGCAAACACGGTAATTATACTGAGTTTAGTTTTGATCCCAAAAGCAGCCATCCCGACGTATGGTGGGTGACAGCAGTTTGAAAAAATTATTTTGGTGAAAAGTCGCAACCTTATAAAACGTATATTTTAAGTTTCAAGTTGTTGTTGTTGTTTAGTATTATTATTTGAGCCATCAAAACTAAATGATCCCTCTGTGAGAGTCTATTCCTTCGTTTATGACTTTACGCTGTTGGGTAGCACAGTTTAAACAAGGCCGGACGTGCTACCAAGACGAACGCCAATACAAATTGATCGACCACTACATCAATTTGTATTGGATGATCGTCAACTAAAGTTGCGTGGGCTAGTTGAAATGATAGGCATTTCAAAAAGTGATATACCTATACATCATATATTGACTGATGATTAGAATATGACAAAATTGTGCGCTAGATACCAAACAGATGTTTCAATAGATGAGACATGGATGAGACATGGGTCCACCACTTCCTACCTAAGACAAAGGAACAGTCAATGTAGTGAACTGGAGTGGAAAAATCCTGTCCAAAGAAGGCGAAGACGGTTTCATCTGCAGGCTAGGTCATGGCGTCCGTTTTTTTAGTATGCTCATGGGGTTATTTTTGTTAATTATCTTCATAAAGGAGAAACCATCAACGGCGAATATTTTGCTAATTTTTTGCATCGTTTACTTGATGAAATTATGGAAAAAGCCGCACGTGACAAAAAATAAAGTGTTATTGCATCAAGACAATGCTGCAGTTCTCACATCCACTATTGCGATAAACAAAGTTAATGAATTAAAGTTCGAAATGTTTCATTACGCACCTTATTTACCAGATTTAGCTCCCTCGAACTATTTTCTATTTCCATACTTAAAAAAAATGACTTAGTGGTAAATGATTTGCCAACAATGAAGATGTGGAGTCTGCGGTTGATGGTAATTTTAAGGAGTTTGAACTTTTCTTACTATAAACAGGGTGTAGAAGCTATTGAATATCGTTGGAAAAAGCATTTCGAGCTAAAATCAGATTGTATTAAAAAATACAGAAAAATTTTCCCAACATTTCGGTGTCTTCTGTGTTAGGTCGGCTAGTTTTGAAATAAAGAAATATGTTAGTTAAATCGGATAATTTTTGTAGGAATTCCGGAAGGACGGTCAATGCCATTCATTTTCATTCTCCAGTACATAACGTAAGACAAATTTGACTGAATTTAGTACAACTGCTTGAGAGATATTAAGCCAGGAAAATTTGGGTTAAATCCATCATTTGTCAGTTACCGGGTTACTGCTGCACAATGGAAAAATGGAAATAAATCTGCAGTTTCTAAACGGCTGGTCAGATTTTGATGAAATTTCGGGTCTATGAAATAACTCCCACGAAATAAGTCCCAATTTTAAAAACGAAATAAGTCCCACTAAAATGAAATGATTTAAAAATTTACTTGAAATGAAATAACTCCCACTCAAAATAAAATAACTCCCCCTTGAATAATATATTTCTAAAATGAATTAAGTCCCACTTTCATAAACGAAATAAGTACCACTTTTTCACTGTTTAATGCGATTTCAAATAAGAAGTATTTGGCTCTTCGAAAGAAATACACGTCGAATAATATGAATAATCAAAGCAGAGGAATAATAAAGAAAAATCGTATGCAAGTTTGCAGAAGGCTTCTTAATGGAATGGATATTACGAATTTTGATAGAGTTCCAGAATTTATTATTAATTCTTTTTTCGGTCAAGGAACGTATAGCGAACGCCTACTAGTAACAACGTTTGGATTCGTAAATGGATTAAGTACAGATCAATTGTTCTTATTATTAAGATGGAAAGCGTTTCGGAAGGACCATCAGATTAAAATTGTCGACCTTTATAAATGGCTTGAAGATCCAGTGCATGATAGACGGTATTATAGTTTTAACGTGGCATTGGGATTAGTTGTATTTTGTAATGGTGATATTAGAAAACATGGAACACGAATTCCAATTTCCTACTAAAAATATAATGAAACACATACATACGTAATTACGTCAACAATTTTTTTTAATATTGTCTTTCCAGTAGTTAAGTTCGGTACCTATTTGTACACATTTCTTTAAAGTTTTGTTATTATAGTAAGTATAAAGTAATTAATAAACAAAAAAGGAGAACCTTTTGCATAAAAAAAAGAGAAATAAAGCCATAATGGCTTTATATTTCATGGCTCTATCGCACCCCTCCATAAAAAAATCATTTATTTATCAGATAAATATGTGAAGGGTTTCATGAACTTCTGCACGACAGAATGGACATACTAGTTTACTGGTTTGATCAATTTTGTGAGTTTGCATTGTAAGACAGCATTCACTGCAAATTTTCAAGTGCTTACAAGGAAAAAATAAGATATTTGGCTGCTTTATGAAACAAACCGTACACATATTATTATTAATTGCATCCTGGTTGGTTTCAATATGGTTTAACGACTCGTCTTCAATGTCCTCTTCCAAATATGATAATTCTTCAAAAAGATCTTCATCAGGCTCCATTTGTACAATTAAATTATTTTTTGATAACACCAGTTGGTCAAGGAATTGAGACCTTTTTTCTTGTATTAATAATAAAGTTCTAAGTATTTAGAAAAAAATATTTTAAAATGCAGTTAGTTGAAAAATGTACGTAAATAATTCTAAAATTAAAAAGGCAAAGATTTTCGATTTTTTTGCGAAAACAAAAATTACCTACATTCTTTCAAAATTACAAAAAAAAAACTTGTTTATAAAAGTACAACATATTTATTTTTTTCGGAATGATGACTTCGTAACGTATATTGTCGAGCAAGGTTTCAACGAGAACCAGAACCTACCTAATAACACTTATTTTTAATAGAAATATCAATTTTCTGCCATAGATTCCGGAGATGCAAATATGGTATCAACAAATTAAAACCTGGTTTATATGGCCTGTTGTGTTGTATATAATTCTGCGAAGAGAATTTTTTGCCAGCTTTCTGTAGGGCAAATACAGTAGGACAAACTAAAAAATTCAATTTTTGGGAATTATAGAAAGTTTTTTTTTTTTTTGGAATTATGGGATATCTAGTGATAAACCTCTAATCTTTTTCCGTTTAGCATTCATCACCTACATTTCCCTATAAATACAAAATATCATTAAAGAATATTTATAACCAAATATTTCATAAGATTTTTTTCATCAAAAAACTCGTTTGAAATCATTTCGTTCATTTTTTTTTCAATTCTTACACAATTCTCACATTTTTGAAAAGCAAGCACAATTTCAAGCACAATGGTATGTCTAAATTATAATTCCCACGTGTAAAATTATTGAACAGAAATTTAACACTTCGCAGTGAAATTAATATGTTCTGCTATAAACTGGTGGTACGCACCTAATGTTTGAGTGAATCATGCTTCAATAAAATTGTAATTTCCAATAACACATATTTTTATTTGTATATTTAAATTTATGAAGTTATTTGAATTTAGTGAAGTTATCTGATTCGCAGTATTCCGTATCTAAAAATTAAATAAATAAATACAAATTTGCCATAGATCCAGAATTTACTTTGTGCTTAGTAGAGTACTTAGTGAATAGTAGTGAATCTTAATTCACTAATAATTAGATCTTAAACTGTAAATCACAGGCGGAATGAGAACTTTGGTTAAATACCCATTATGGCGGGTACAGTTACGGACTAAGTATTTTCATCTAGTTCCAGTGCTACGCTAAAATAAAGGAGACAGGGGCATAAGAGCCATAGGTTAGGCGAAGATAAAGCCTGTCATGACTTACATGACTTACCTTATATCTCTACTAGTATTTCAAGGTCATTCAATAACCATGTCTACAATTTGCTGGTATCTCGCAAACATATTCGTATATATACTGGAGTATTTTGAATCTGATAATATATGGTAAAAACCCGTTAGAGAAAACTCAACATGGGGTAATCTTGAAGAGGTTGGATGTTATTTCTGTAGGAGTTTAATTTTAGTCAATTTTGGCTGATTACATCTCTTGCGGTCTGTAGTTTAGACACTGTAGCATTGTGCCGACATATCGGCATATAAGTGGTCTTTTTCGTACAGTTTAAAATTAATTTTTCTTTTTTGCTAACTTTTAGTGGCGAAACTAACTTCTCGCTGTTTTGTTTTTCTTTACAAAATTGCAACTTTATTATGAAAACATGTTTACAAATGATTCATTGAATGTATTCCCATCTTTCTGGCAAAGCTCGAATTCCGTCACGGTAAAACTGTTCATCATTTGAGGTTATCCACGAATTTAACCATTTATTGATGTCGTCATATGAGTGGAACTGCTGGTCGTGTGCCATCGAACGAAACAAATGATAATTAGACGGCGCAATATCTGGAGAATATGGCGGATGGGGTAAGACTTCCCATTTTGGCTTTTCCAGGCAGGTTTTAACGGGCTTGGCCACGTCAAGCCGAGCGTTGTCATGCTGAAGAATCGCTTTTTCGCATATTGTGGTCGCTTTTCACGCAGAGCCCGTCTCATACCGATCCCCAGTGATGGTTTCGCTTGATTTCAAAAGCTCGTCACAAAATTATACATATTCTTACAACCAAAAGATTATGACGTCAAAAGAAAATCACTATTGTGTCGAAGAGGTATATTTACCATATGCCCAAGGTTGGCCCATATGGTTATGGCAGAATGGACTAGCACTTACAGGTGGCGCCATCTATTGGTAAACAGCGAGAACTTAGTTGCGCACGTAATATTATTTACGACTGTCCATTCAAATGTTATGTTATATGGATTAAAATGGTTGTATTACAAAGCTTTTAATTAACAAACAAATGGTAACATTATTGTTATACTAGGAAATGGCTTTTTCGTGGAGGTAGTTTTGGTTTTTTAATGGACAAATTGCTTCCTAATGAATAGCTCGCGCCCAACTTCGAACTACAGCTGTTCAAGAAGAAATTTTTATAGCAGCTCTTAGCTCGTGCTATAACAGATTCTTCTTCTTCTAAGGTGGCGGTTGGAATAGACATGCTTATTTATTATACGCCGTCCGTAGAAAATAATTCCAAGCGCTTCGAACTTCTGCGCTTCTCCTCGAATTCTTCACACCAATTTTCGATAGTATTTCAAAAGCCTGATCCTTCCAACGGAGTTTGGGTTGCACTCTCAATGTCAATCGAGGTCGTTGCCAAAAACTGTCCATGCCGGAGCATTTGAATCCATCCCCACAACATGATCCAGCCAACCCAATCGCTTGATGTCGGCATATAGCTCATACAGCTCATTATTCATGTGACGCCAAAACTCTCCGTTAACGATGATAGGTCCATATACTTTCCGGAGTATTTTCCTTTTGAAAACTGACAGTACTGATTCATCCGCTTTCGCCATATCTCAGAATTCTGCGCCATACAACAAGACAGGTCTGGTACAACGTCTGGTACAATCGGATTTTTGTTTGTCAAGAGAGGGTTTTATTATTAAATTGCTTGCTTAACTCTTAGTAACATCTGTTGGCAAGCAACACTCTCCTCTTTATCTCCATGCTGACATCATTCGTTTTGTTTATAGTGGGACCAAGGTAGATGAATTCTTCCACCATTTCAAAATTATAGTTGCCAACGTTCACATAGCGTCCCAAACGTCCAAAACTTTGTTCGTTGAAACCAATAACTTTGTTTTGTCCTCGTTTACCACCAGACCCATTTTTGCTAGTTCCTTCTCGATGCTTGAGAAGGCTGCAGTAACATCTCGCAGTTTTCGGCCAATAATGTCAATACCATCTGCATATGCGAGTAACACATGACTTTTATTAAAGATGGTACCAGTCGTGTTAATAATTATCTGCAACAGTATGTTGAAGAGGTCGCACGATAGACTGTCGCCCTGCCTAAATCCTCGTTTGGTGCAAAAGGGCTCGCTTAGATCTTTGCCTATCTTTACTGAAGACTTTAACAGACTCGAGTGTACATAATATTATTAGATCGATATGGACTTTGATGACGTTTAGGAATTGACATTATTTATTCTCTTAAAAATTCCAGAAACAAACTTTGTCTTAAGACATCCAGAGTGAGTTGAAAAGCTCCTACATTTTTTTTACCGTACGAAACGATATATGGGTATAACCTTACCGCTATCGTAAGGACATTAAAAATATCGGAAATATCGGTAATTTCTCTCAATAAGTTTCAAAAATCACTAGCACTTTTCTCCAAAAAAATGCATTGTGGAGAAAAGTACTAAGATAGCATCAAAATCGACGTTATGGCAACACTTACTTCGTTATTTTCATGCGTAATAACGTAACTATGTTAAGGATAATGATGCTACTAACGTAGTTCATTTCATTTAGGAACTGGTAAATATGATACAATCTAATAGAAATCTACTCGTGATACTAATCTAGATATATCTTTAATTTCATTTCATCAATTCATTCGTTGGGAATTGTTCAAATAGATTTCCTTCGATACTTTGCTATTGTCACAAATAAAGGTGCGTGTCTACAAAGTCATTTATAGGAATACTAACCAATAACTGTTTATACTTCTACTTCGAAAAACATGACGCACATTGGGAATAACAGAGGGGGCGACATCATAGTGCGAGTGAGAATTTTGTTAAAGGCTTTATTAAAGGATAGTGTAGTTGGTGTCTCTTTACATTGTCCTCTTCAGTTTAATGGGCGGGACTTTATATATGTACACATCAAACGAGTTTCAGCTTTATACGTTCAATTGATACGGCTACAATTTCAGTCAAATGTACTGACTTACGCATATCGGAACTTTTTGGAGTGCTACGATTAGAAATGATAGAGGAACCACTGTGGAAATTACGATAAATAAATAATTGGCATGGCGTTGAGCACCGTTATCCATTTTTATTTTCATTATTGAGTGTATTAAATGCATGATTTGGGCCCAATTTGACTGAAATCCCTGCAGCTGCTTGATATGATGTCAAAAATATGTGCGTTCCGAGTGGGAAGTGCCAGGGGAGGCTTAGCCAATTGTTCGACTTTTTAAAATTTAACAATCTACGTTGCTACTGTCAACGAGTTAACAGGGAGAATGATTGAATTACCAAAAAAGAATGGATTGATATAGACAATTAACAATCTCTGACTACAATATGGCAAAATACTGACCTGTGGTAAATCTTGAATAGTTCCGCGGACAATTATCGTTTTTAACCGGCACCTAAAAAGTCATGAAACATGTTTAATCTAAAGATATTTTGTACTTTAAGCTCTCTCTTTTGAGTCTTACATATTTCCCATATCCATTGATATATACGATCATTTATTCTCGTGATGGTATGAAAATATGTTAACCAGAAGGAAGCTTTTAAAATGCTAAACATTTGTTGAAATAGAACTTTGCACGATTTTTTTAGTCGATTGAAAGCACGAAAACTGGTGTAATTCTTTATGGGAATTCTTAAAACTTGGCTTGGTCTACAATTTTGACAGACCGTAGCTGATGGTTGTAAATAGGCTGCCCCTTCTTATACCTCCCATGTAAATTTTATTGAAATTTTATTTTTTCTTTGCAATTTCTTGTGAACGATCAGCAATTATTAACATTTTTGTCCATTGTATTGGTCCGATTTACAGAATTTTGGAAAATCGACCGAATAAACCCGCCCTCTTTGCCATCCTCCATACAAATGACTGGTTTAATTCATATACTTCTAACTTTATATCCTTATTTGGTTCCGCTATATTAACAACAAAAAGGTGGGGTTTCAGAATGAAAATGAAGCACAAATGACGTTATAAGAGCTTTATGGCTCAGAAAAAAAACACCGAACTTCGTTTTAATTATTTATTCACAAAACTTGAACTATTTCGTTGAAGAGAATCTTAAGACTACTTAACATCATTCTCTTAATTCTAACGACACCTGTCTTACGTCAGGGAAAGTTCGCTCCCGATTTACTAAGAGCACAATTGCATTGAACGAAAAATGAGCCGAAGATTTGTTTGCAAGTATGCAAAATCTTGTAGGAAAAACATTTTCAGCATTTGTGTCTTTTGCTTGGAAAGGAATTTTGAGGGAAAGATAATGTTTGGTAACGTCTAAGATGTATCTCGCATTGTCACGGTCTGATACTTTCCAAAAAAATGACTAATGTCCTGTAATTGAATTTTCCCTCAGAAATTTCTACAACGCAATCTTAAATAACTTAGATGTTTACCAATTGTATTGATATATTACATTTTGTAAAATTCAAAAAAGTCGACCTAATAACCACGCCTCTTCTAAATATTACTTGACATACAAATGACCGATTTTATCCACATATTCTTATGATCACATTTTGCATTAAATTTAGTTAAAATTGGCAAACGTTAAACCTTCTTTAAGTACAGTCTGAAAATGAAAAAGGAACGGATAGCCACTCCCCTTCTCTTTGCTTCAGATGCTTCAAGCAGTTGCACTGAATTAAGTCAAATTTGGCGGACATAATACGGTTGGAGAACTCATTGCTTGGAATGGACATGGAGGGCGTCGTCATGTCTCTTTTTGTACCTCCCATGCAAGTTGAAAGATTTATTGAAATTATATACATTTTTCCCAGCAATCCCCAGTTTTTAGATTGTATACTAGTTATTTAACTTTTTATCAACTTTGATCAAATAACCGTTCGCTTTCTGATAACTCTAGTGGAGATTACCTAATTTAATCCATACATTGTTAGATTGATATTTTCTTTTCAATTACAATATATTCAATATAATTTAGTTCTCCCTTATTAGTTAGTGAATTTAGTTCTAAAGATGAAAATAGCTTGAATTGCCACGCCCATTATTCTACTACACACAATTTAATTTTTATTATTAAGCTTTAATTCTGAATATTTTTATATAGGGTAATTTTTTAAGACTTAAGTTTTTTAGGTTGGCAGCACTGGCTGGTAATGGCATCCAAGCGCCATCTGTCAAAGTGAAAAGTGTACAGTGTACTCTGCCTTTTCTTCTCGGAAAGACTAACAAACGAGCAACAATTGCAAATCGTTGAAATTTATTACAAAATTCGTGCTATGTGACAAATGTGCTTCGGTTGATACGACCATTTTATGGTCGTCATAATCGACATGCTGAATCAATATTTCGTGCTGTTATCTCTAAATTTCGCACCAAATTTACTGTGTTGGACATAAAACCATCGACTTGCATGGGTATAGTGCGTACCGAAGAAAATATTGCAGCCGTAGCGACCAGTGTTAATGACGATCTCAGCGATTGGTCATGTGTTACTCAACCGCAAAAAATATTTTTTTGCCCCAATTGGCTGAGTTGAATTTGGTTGACCTGTGGTTTCATCAGGACGGTGCAACATGCCACACTG
>JAHXMU010000570.1:939455-997181 GCA_019455685.1 Philornis downsi
ATTGTAGGGGAAGAGTCAAATGTCGATAAATCGTTCAATTTGTATGGAAGATACTAGGAAATATTTGGCGATGCCCTCCAGAACTTAGTTCCCCAAGCTCTTGATGTATTCACCAACTGTTTTTAAGATAAAAACCTAAAATCCGTCATTTGTTAATTAAAATTAGGTTTCAGAAATTACATGATATGACACCCGATTTTCAAGGTAAGACTCTGATTTTGCATATGTTCAAAGTGAACCAATTTTCACGCGATTTAGTGCAACTAAGTGAAAGAAATGAATCTGAGAATATATGATTTAAATCGGTAATTTGAATGAAAAGTGCAGGAATGAAAATAGTTAATCGAATTTTCCAAATCCTTCAAAGCATTATAACACAATACGTTAAAAAAATGTTCAATTTACAGCAGACTTCCCATGAAAGTTTACAGACAACAAATTGGGTTTCGAAAATTGGGCAATTTGTTTATATAGCACGAACAGGCAAAATAATAGGCTATGCCACGTTTTAAGAATTACCAGTCAGCCAGACAGACATCGGTTCGGGACTCATTGATTAACGAAGATTCCAAATGTCAGTTCGAGATGAATTTGCTAGACTCTTAGATTAATCATCTAATCAAAAGGTTTGTTGTATCCAGGTAACTGCTGCTTAAGGAAAATTTTGAGTAAACACAGGATGTCCGTCGGGAAGCACCACTACATCGTTTTGCCGCTATTTTGGTAAACAAAAGTCTTGACAGTTCATATTTGGCAGTCGTGAAGTAGAGACGTGGCAACTTTATTAAAGAAAAATATTCGATAAATCAATGTGTTTTATACGTTAAAACATTTTATCAAATTCAATCATCGATTACTGTGACGATGAAAAAGTTACGTGAAATTTTTGGGAGAAACAACGTGCCAACAAGACGCACTATTTATCGTGTAGTGAATGGTTTCGAAGAAAGAGGATCTGTAGCTGATAGGGCGAAGCATGGACCACAACGTATTGCAAGATCGGCTAAAAATATTACTTCTGCTCAAGAAAGTGTTCAAAACCATCCATTAACCTCAATTTGACGCCATGCTTAGGAGGTTGGTCTTCAAAGAACAACTATGGCCACAATTTTGCACAAGGATTTGCATTTGTTTCCATTCAAGATTCAGTTCACACAAGAGCTTCTTCCACAAAACCATTTACGTCGCCGTACATATGCCAATAAAATGTTACAGCTCCTTCCCGACGGACACCCTGTATTATATCATAATTATGCACAATTGCCGTATGTACTAATTATCATCTCGGCAAAAATAATGTTTTATGGGAAGCTGTAAACACCAATGTAACACCTTATAACGCCTTTAATCGTAAATGCGAAATATTTTCGGTTGTTTTAAGTCTAATCGAAAGACCATTATTTAATAGTGTTCTTTAGTGAACGAATTTTCTGCCCCTATGGGTCAATTTGTATAGGAGGTTCAAAAAAGCATGGTCCTAATCAGTATAGTATTTCTATTCGGGGGAAAACTACACAATTCATGCTAAATTTTCATAAAATTATATCATCTGATGTGGCATTATAATGCGACAAAAATTCGAGACTCATACATCTATTTGTATAGGATGTTCGAGAAAGCACGATTCCGTTCTGCCTAAATTTCGTACTCAAGTGGAAACTATAAACACATTAATTCTTGTAAATTTTGTTCAAAATCGAATCATGTTCTTGTAGAATGACTAAATTTTGGGCTCATAATTCCTTTCGTACGGGAAATAAGGCTTACTCTTAGCTTCTATACCCTGTTTATAGTAAAAAATTGCAAACTCCTTAAAATAGCCATCGACTGCAGAATCCACCTCTTCACTATTAGAAAATCTTTTAACACCGAGCCATGTTTTCAAGTTTGCAAATAGAAAATGGTCTGAGGGAGCTAAATGTGGCGAGTAAGGTGCGTGATAGAACAATTCGTGCTTTCATTCATTAATTTTGGCCATCACAATAGTGGATATGAGAGCTGGAGTATTGTCTTGATGAAATAACACTTTATTTTTTTGCTAAATGCGGCTATTTCCATAATTCCACCACCAAAACGATATAAAAAATTAGCATAATATTCGCCGTTGATGGTTTTTCCTTTCTGAAGATAATTAATAAAAATAGCCCCATGCGCATCCCAAAACACGTACGCTATGACTTTGCCTGCAGGTGAAACCGTCTTCGTCTTCTATGGACACGATTCTTCCATTCCAGTCTACTACTTTGACTGTTCTTTTGTGTCAGGTAGAAGGTGGTGAACCCACAAATTAGGTTTTATTGCTGTGAAATATGGCCGAACACGCTACTGAAACATCTTCACGACGCTGTTTCTACTTTATTGAAAGCAGGCGCGGCACACATTTTGCCCACAGCTTTCTCATGCTCAAATCTTCAGTCAGTTTACGAGGTATAGCACTTTTTGAAATGCCTACCAGTTGAGTTACCTCACGCACCTTCAGCCGACCATCATTAGATTCCATTTTGTGTATTTCCTGAACCGAGTCTGGCGTGAACAACTCTATTGGTCGACCACGGTGACGGTGTTCATCTTGGCTGCTCGTACGGTCTTGTTTAAACTCTACTACCCAATATTTTACAGTCGTTAGCGAAGGAGCAAACACTCTCAGAGTAGAATCTATCTTGGGTTTAATATTGCTAAGACTGAGACCTTTCACATGGAAATATTGAATTACATAACGGTGGCCAATTTAAAAATTCACTGAGATCGTTTAACTTTGATGGCTCAAATAAAAATATTAGACAACGTGGCGCCTTGAAACCTAAAACATATGTTTATAAGGTTGCCACTTTTCACCAAAATATGTTTTTCAAACTACTGGCACTATCCATACGTCAGGTTGGATAGTTTTAGTACCGGCCTCTTACGTCTATTTTTATTCAATCGTTGTATGGCGAAGAAACTGTGTTCGTCGCTGTGTCAGAGGCAATGGGCATAATACATGTGCAATTTGAGCGATGTTTCGGATATTGCAATGTTTACGACTGTGCAAACCCCAAGAAAAGTATCAATTGCATTTGACGTTTTACTTTGTTTTCAACTTCATATGATTCATATGATCATGATTTGACCTACTATTTTAGTGCACAGTACATATATTTTAAATATTGCATAGCTAAAACTGTAAAAGTATAAGTAAGTCAATGCAAATATTCCGGCACCAGCATCTTAACCGCAGAAATGTACGGTCTACGTACAAACTATCTCCCAGCAAAGATCAGATGTGGCCGAACCACTAACGCGAAATGTTGCGGTTAAAACATTTCCTGCACCAACAACACAACTGTCACCGTATTATCCAACTGCACCAATCATCTTTCGTGTCACCATATACAGATGCAGACACACAACTACCAAACATAGCCACTTCACATACATAAGTCTTTTGCGGTGCTGCCAATAAGCTCTTCACACTGTCATGGAAATACTGTCAACCTTCGAAACACTGCTACCTCCATTATACAGGGTTGCGCAATAGAACGATGTTTCTTGGATTATTACTGTAGACTTTGTGTTTGAGGTAACCCCACAAAAAAAAGTCAAGAGGCGTCAAGTTTGGACTACGTGGGGGCCATGGGATATCACCTCTTTTCGAAATCAGTCTGCCAGGGAACATCTGCTTCACCACCGCCATGGAGTCATTTGATGTGTGACAGGTAGCTCCATCTTGTTGGAACCAAGTTCTGGAATTCACTATTCTTGAATTTTCAATTTCTGGAGCCAAAAATCCGTCCAACATCTCAACATAGCGTTCCGTATTAACCGTGACGTTTTGGCCCCGCGCACTTTCGAAGAAAAAAGGACCAATTATTCCTCTGCCAGAGATTGCTGCCCATACTGTCACTTTAGGACTATGCAATGGTTTCTGGTGTTTGATTTTGGGATTTTCACTGTTCCAGTAATGACAATTTTGACGGTTTACGAACCCATTCATAAGGAAATGAGCCTGGTCAGAGAAAAGGATATTGTCAAAATTGGAAAATCGATTAAGCATTTCATTAGTAAATGCGAGCCTTGCTATGAAGTCAGACTGGTTCAATTCTTGTGTTAATTGCAGCTTATATGGACGCAGTTTAAGATCCAATGTTAAAATTCGTTGCAAACTTCGTCGCGATAATTGTAAGATAGACGATCTATTGCGAGTCGACATTTGTGGATTTCCTCCTACTGACTCCATAACTCTCTCAACATTGTCTTCGGTCCTAGACGTTCTTGGGCGACCATTTGCTTGTGGTTTCAATGTTGAACCGGTCTCTTCAAAACGATTTACCCATAATTTAATTATATTAGCACTCGGTGCTTCACTAATTCGCCGTAGTCCATATTCAGCACAATATAGTCGCCTAGTAGCAATATATGAACGAGAGTTCTCGTAAAATGCGCGACGCTTCCCGTCGAAGTGATTCATAGCGACTAAAACTCCATGAGCCCGCCAACCCAACGATGTATGCGCCCCCCACTACCACCCAAAAAAAGATGATGCAATATGCACGTTCTATTGCGCCACCCTGTAATAGCTTGCAGAATTAGAAACAACCGCATCGTAAGCATCATCAAGCCCGATGAGCTGTGGTAAAGAGGTCGGTTAACCCATATTTAAAGTAAAATATAGTCACACGTAAGAATGGTACAACTAAAATTTACAACAATTTTACATTCTAAAATGTAATGGGTGAACGCAATAAATGTGGCTGGTCGGATGCTGACACGTACACACCACCGTGGATTTTGTTCCACAATGTCATGAAAAATATACTAACTAATCGCCAAAAGTAGACTTGTCTAGGACGCTTTCTTCCCATGCACGGGGAATCGAATATAGCCGCTTTTGCAGTGAAAATATGCATTGCTATAACTTCATCCGAAGGATCGAAGATACAGCGTAACGCACGACTCGTGCTACTATAAACTGTCAATGGGGACGGTTATTTAAAGGTGTTGAAGGAGTTTTTTTTCACCCAGGACTGCGTCGAAGACGTATCCGTTTTAACAGTTTTGGCTCCAGCAAGGTGGATTGACTGCGCATATAGCCAGACCGATTATGGCGGAACTCCAACGAAAATTTTCAAACAAATTACAAATTATCCAGAAACTCCACTTTCCGCTAGCCCTTAAGGTTAACTGAACTGACTGCACCAGACTTTTTTATGAGTTATGTCAAGCAGGAGGTGTAAGAAACGAAACCAAACAATTTGACTGAATTGAAGCAATCCGATGAAATGTTAATTGAGGCGATCCCGCGATGAATAATTTTTTGGTCAGGTGTCGAAAAGCGTGGGCTATCATCTTCAAAACCAATGTGTTGTATATAATAAAATTGAATTTTCTATGTATTAAAAAAATAAATAAATAAATAAATGACTAAAAATATGTTATTTGAACTTTTCCTTATATTGGAATTGGTGCACCATCCTGTGTATTTCACTTGATAAGGAAAACATGTAACACCCAGAGGGGAGTATTTAAAGTACGAGGTGACCTTTGAATAAATGTGCTTCAATGAATTTTACTCTGACTAAGCGACTCCTTTTTATCGGACTGTCAGTCTAGTTAAGACATATGTGCTATAACTGCCGTGAGTTTTGGCATAGCTTAATTTTCTGCGGCGTTCGCAAATAGGCTCTATCACAAATTGATCGGTTTTCCAAAATTTATTTTTTTTCACCTGACCTGACTTCTATATCTTGGTACTGACTCTAGAAAGGTATATTTTGGTACTTTTGAAAAAAAAAGAAAGAAAAGTTTAAAAATATGTACCTCGCGTTGCACAGAGTGATTTTTTAAGATTTAAGTTTTTCAGGTTGGCAGCACTGGTTGGTAATGGCGTCCAAACGTCATCTGTAAACGTGAAAAGTGAACAGTACTCTGTCATTTCATCAAGGAAAGACTAACAAACGAGCAACGAATGGAAATCGTTGAAATTTATTATTAAAATTCGTGCTCTGTGATAAATGTGCATCGGTTGATACGACCATTTTATGGTCGTCATAATCGACCTGCTGAATCTACAATTTGTGCTGTTATCTCCAAATTTCGCACTAAATTTACTTTGTTGAACATAAAACCATCGACTCGCATGCTTAGAGTGCGTACCGAAGAAAATATTGCAGCCGTAGCGGTCAGTGTAAATGATGATCGTGGTATGTCAATTCGTCGCCGTTCTCTGCGATTGGGCATGTGTTACTCAACCACAAGAATTTTTTTTTTGCCCCAGTTGGCTGAGTTGAACTTGGTTGACATGTGGTTTTATCAGGACAATGGATATGTTAAGGGAAGAATTTGGTGAGCAGCTTATCTCTCGATTTGGCCCGCAAAATCTTGCGATTTAACGTCTCTTGATTATTTATTGTGGGGTTATGTCAAGTCGTTAGTCTATGTGGATAAGCCGAACACTATTGAAGCCTTACAGGATAACATAACACCCATTATTCGTGGAATACAGGCCGAAATGCTCGAAAAATTGACAAAAAATTGAACCTTCCGAATGGAAATTTTGAGAGGGAGCCGCGGACAACATTTACATGAAATTGTCTTTAAAAATTAGGAAAGATAAGACTTCTTATTCAAAAAACTGTTCATGCAGTTTTGCGATTACTTAATACAACTTTGTTTGTTTATTTGTTTTATAATGTGAACTAATAATATAAAATAAGACAAATGCTATACAGGTGTTCTCTTTTTTTAAGCTTATATGAGATAGTCAAAAACTTAATACATTGTTTTTCTAATAAAATTCTCTGGTGTTGCGTATTGCGGTTACGCTAGATGTCGTTAAAAAGATAAAATTTCGAACTCAAAAAATAGATTCGATAGTTTCGCGGCCGCTTGACTTAGTATTGTTGGAGAGCGCGTGAAATATGGACGACAGTAAGGAGAAAATTCGACATGTTGTATGGTTTTTCTTCGACAGTGTTTACGGCTACTCATGTTCAATTCTGGTTTAGTCAATTTTATTTTATTCCACGCTCTAGAACACCAATTTTTGAGAATGCCGGTAGAATAATTGAGATCAGAAAGTCCGACGGTCACGAGAGTGCTGTTTCGATTGCGATGCATGACATTTTTGTAACTTAATATAATTCGTAATAAGGGAGACAGTTCGCCACAACCGTTCTTATGTCCCCCTTAGAAATGACCTTAATCTCAGAATGTACAATTCTCCAATTCTCCATATTTGAAATATCTGTACGCAATCTTGTACTTGATACTTTGTCGCTGGACCACAATGTATGAATATAGGTAGGAAATCAGATCTCTCCCCGATGCTTTCCATGCAAAATGTAATTGTAAAGGTTTCACTTGAATTGCGAATGCACAATATCTATGACAATTATGGCAAACAACCGCACTAAAGTTATATTCAACGGTATAAGCTGGTTTCCCAACAAAATAAGTAAAAAAATCTGATTAGCTTGAGGCAATGTCTTATTCTTTTTCCAGACGAGATAGTAAAAAATCGCTTTGGCTTACGTTCTCTCTTACCAAAAAACAATAAAATAAGAGATGTGTACTCACTCACACCCCCACCCTCACATAGTACATCAAAGCAAACACTTTGACCACCGATTGGTATCATAATGCAAAATATAGCATCAGCAACATCTGTAAAGAGAAATGTTCAGTAACATCACTAAATGGGCTCCGGAAGAGTTGGAATATAGAAAGCCACAGGCACATTCCAGAAAATTCTACCAAAGAATTAGAAGCAAGGGTTGTGAAACAGAGCTCCTAGCCGATTCTAGCGCCTGTACTAACTATCACAGTACTAGTTTTTAGCCTATAACTTATAACGTCTTTAGAGCCTGATATATGAATGATTAAAATCTATTCTAACTAACATGATTGGAGATTATTAGTGCGAACTTAAACCTGGCAAATCAACTATTGTCTCGATAGAGAAAAAATTGTATCAGCCGACAGTCGAATTTGATATTCTCTCGAAAATTATACATCTTTGTAAGATGAGATTGACTCACACCAAGTGCTCAGTAGATGCTATAGGCAAGAAACACACTGAGCCATTTCATATCAAACGAAGATTAAGACAGGGCGACAATCTATCATGCAAACTCTTGTGGAATATTATAATAAGGATAAGCTTTCCTTATCAAGGTACCCTGTTTATTAAAGTCCTTAAACTATTTAGGCAGTGATATAGACATTGTTAACAGAAAATTTCACGATGTTAGTCCATATGACACAAGCGGACGCAATAGTTCTGAGATCCTTCGGCAGAAAAAATACTCCAGAAAATACAAGGTGGCGCACGAATCGTGCTACAAACACAAAGCTGGGACCAATGGAGACCATTATTTAAAGATATTGAAAGAGTTTTTTACCCAGAACTGCGCAGAAGACGTACCCGTTTTAACAGCATTTAGTTCCAGCAATTGCACACATAGCCAACCCGTTTCTGACAGAGCTCCAACAAAAATTCCCAAATAAATGAATATTCAGAAAATCAACTTTTCGATGGCCCCAAGGTTACCCGACCTGACTGCACCAGACGTTTTCTTTATAGGGTTATGTCCAGCAAGAGATGTACAAAACGAAATCAAAGAATTTAAATGAACTGAAGCAGTCCATTAAAACAATAATTGAGGCGATACCGACTACAGTCCTTCAAGCCGCCGTGAATAATTTTCTGATCAGGTATCGCACACGTGCGTGATTGAGCATGGACTATGGAGCATTATTTATATAAATTAAAAATGAATTTTCTATACAATAGAAAATAAATTTAAATTAATTTATTTAAAAAAAAAAGTTATTTGAATTTCTTTTGGTAGCACAATTTGTGCGCCAACTTGTATATGGATGCAGCATCGTCCACTTCATCATCAAAGTACATCGTCAGAGTACAGCCGTCAGAGTAATTCGGAGTAATTTCAAAATTTGCTTTGACTATTTGAAGAAAAATCGCAGAAAACAGCTTATTTTCTATGTCCGGCATATAAAAGATGAGAGTGTCTAACCAAGTCACCAGTAAGTAAGTAATTGCAATGAAAGAATATTTTTGTTTGAGAATTTCATAAAAATGAAAAGTTTCCGTTGTACGTATCTTAAAAATGGGTCATAGCATTGAAAATCCAGTTTATCACAGCTCGTACGTTTCATTTCTAATCATGTCCTCAGATTTGTCAATCTATGAACTTACATAATGTTAGGAACATCAAAAAAACATTGATTGGTAAATAATTAAGCTACAGATGGTCAATACAATACGGTAAAGCACACGTGTGTCATCCCTTTTCCCTTCCTCAATTACATTCTGCTTTTATCTTTCTGTCCAACAATATAAACCTTGTGTGATATGAGGCCATATGAACGTGTCAAGTACCCAAAGGAACTGTTTGGTAACCTATTGTTTCATAATTGCGATTTTGTCGCTTTTGGCATTGTAAAATGTACAACATTCCAACCTTCGGAAGCTTTTCGTTTGCTATTTTTATGTATACATCCCTTCATGTCGTCCAGCTTACATGGTGTCCTTCCCGTCGACATTGTGAGATATAAATAATAATATTATCATGACACGCTCTTCTTTATTTATAGCCACATTCAACAGCAAAATTTCTTTTGTTAAGCTGAATAAGCAAAACATTTTGAATGTTTGCAAAAGGGTGTAATATGCTCTCGACATTATTTGGAAAAGGACAGAATCTGCCCTTCGTAAGATGCTTTCGAAACATTTTATCCAAGTTCAAAGCAAGGGAGTAGATTTTTGGGTATGGAACAGAAGTTGTCTGAGTAAAGTGTCCCATAAATCTCTTAGGAAATTATATTTTGTGTATTTGTCGATAAAAGGGACTGTGACAACATCGAACAGAAACTCTCGGGAATCCTAGTGCAACAAAAACTGAACCCACATTTATAGCTGGTGGTATTAAGCTAACAACTTCTGGTATTTTTCTTTATGCAAAAGTTTTAAAATTTCAGCTGATGATGTGTTGTGTATAGCTGGACGCACATAGAGAAAAATTAACAGACTAAACATTTCACTTACATCGCAGGCGTGAGTTTTATTAATTAAAAAGTCTTTAAGATACTGGTGTACATGTATTATCATGGGAGATGTGCTTACATGAGTTAGTCAGAAAGGGAAAGTATTCGGTTACTTTCAAGAATTTTATTAGATTTTTTCTCTATAACCTTTTATCTTTCTTAGGTGGTGAATAGAATGAACATTCTTAGCTATTACACGCCTCCCGCACAATATAATTCCAAGCGCTTCGATCTTCTGCGCTTCTCCTTCAATTCGTCACACCAAGCTTCAATAGTATTTCCAAAGCCTGGTCCTTCCAACCGAGTTTTGGTCGCCCTCTTCTGCGCCGTCCATCGAGTTCGTTGTGGAAAACTTTCCGAGCCAGAACATTTGGATCTATCCGCACAACATGACCCAGCCAACGCAAACGCTGTATGTTAATGCGTTTAACCACGTCGATGCCGGTATATAGCTCATACAGCTCATTGTTCATCTGATGCCGATAATCTTCTGCGCTTCTCCTCCAATTCGTCAAACCAAGCTTCGATAGTATTTCAAAAGCCTAGTCCTTCCAACGGACTTTCCTTTAACGATGATGGGTCCATATATTTTCCGGAGTATTTGCCTCTCGAAAACTGCCAGTATCGATTCATTCACTTGCGTCATAAACTAGTATTCTGCTCCATATACGAGGTGTGTTTGAAAAATAATAAATAATATAATATATAAATAATAAAATAATAAATAAATAAATATTTATTTAGTCATCAATTTCTTGTTTATCTCCTTCAAAGTAGTCCCTCTCAGATATAATATACTTGCGCCAGCGTTTTTTCTAATCCCCCAAGGCAGCTCTGATATGTTCATTTTGGTACGTCCTTGAGCTCTCTCAGCGATTCGGTTTTTATCTCCTCAATCGTCTCAAAACGCTGTTCTTTTATGGGTCTCTTCAATCTTGGAAACATTAAAAAGTTGCAAGGGGCTAAATCTGGTCAATATGGTGGCTGAGACATGACAACTGTGTCGTTTTTGGCCAAATAATCTCTCACAAGCAAAGATGTGTAAGCAGACGCATTATAGTGGTGCAAAAGCCCTGCATTTTTTTAAACAATTCTGAACGTTTTCTTCGTATTGCTTCACGCAAACGGCGCATAACTTCAAGGTAATACTCCTTATTTACCGTACGACCTTGTGGTAAGAACTCCTAGAGCACGTCGCCATGGCAATTGAAAAAACAATGAGCAAAACCTTGAAATCTTGGTGTGCTTTTTTTGGTGTGCTTTTGACTCTTCTAGACTCTTCAATTGGGACGATTCGGCTTTGGCCTCGATGTCATAACCACATAGCCATGATTCGTCACTAGTTATGACCCTTTTAAGCAAATCTGGATCATCGTTGACGTCATTCAACAATTCCTGAGCGAAACTCATGTGACGTTGTTTTTGGTAAAAATTTAGCAATTTTGGAACGAACTTCGCTGCCACACGCTCCATGCCCAAAATTTTCGAAAAGATTGCATGGCATGAGCCAACTGATATGCCAACATTCTCAGCAAATTTTTTAATTGTGTTTCAACGATTCTCCATAACAATTTTCTTCACTTTCTCAACACTTTCATCGGTTGCTGATGTGCTGGGGCGTCCGGAGCGAGCGTCGTCATTCACATCTTCTCGACCTTCTGTGAAAACCTTGTACCACTTTTAAACATTTTTTTTTTTTTGGCTCAGAGTACTCTCACCGTATGCCACTGTCAACATTTCATGTGTTTTTGAGCACTTAATTCCATTTTTTACACAAAATTTGATGCAACTTCTTTGATCCATTTTTTTTCGATAGCAAAAAATCGCCGAACACGCGAAACACTTGTCTTGTTTATGCCTCTCACAAACAAACTAAACACGGATAAAACCGTCAACATATCTTCGAAACGAGTGTACCAATATAAAAAAAATTATAATCGAAAGTCGAATGTACGTAGACCGCGAAATTTGAAAATTCACCTTATTTTTTGAACAAACCTCGTATCAATACAGGTAGAACCAACATCTGGTACTGCAGAATTTTTGTTTCTCTTTGAACAAAACAGCCCAAAATTAAAAAAAAAAAAAAATTATAAAAAGTTCGAAGTACCTGTGTTGAACTTCTAAAATCACTGGAAATTCAAACACGTGAACGCGTGCAAAGTTGCGCGAACAGTACACATTTTGCTGGCCGAATGTTATATGCTCTACACTATTGATTGTAGCCCAAGTAGGCATGGACGATGTGCCATCACTCGGATTACTAAAAATTACTTTTTTTCATATTCACAGTGTAAACCAAAGTAATAAAAATCCATTGCATTGAAGACATTATATAGTATAGTTTTAACGATCCGATTTAGATCAATTTAGTTATGACTCTCTCGTGGAGATCTTTGTTCGTATTGGCAAACATTTTATTTTCCGATATTCGCCAGCTTACATAGAGTGCAATTTTTATCAACGTCCACCGTAGATAGGAAAAACTAATGCTAAATCCACACTATAAGGTGGCAGCGTAAGGTGACGGAGCATTTTCGATATTTCTGGACTGGCGTTACCTGACCCACTTTTCATCACCAGCCACAATACACTTCGGAAACATGTCGATTTTGTTGGGATTTGGCTACTCGTAGATGAATATTTGGCTCA
Organism: Philornis downsi; assembly: GCA_019455685.1. Classification (NCBI taxonomy): domain Eukaryota; kingdom Metazoa; phylum Arthropoda; class Insecta; order Diptera; family Muscidae; genus Philornis; species Philornis downsi. The sequence continues at coordinate 952,152 of JAHXMU010000570.1, forward strand.
AGAAGTTTATTTGTGTTAATTCGTGTGACACTCTTTCTATATCCCGCCTTATTCATGTGATTAAGAATGTTTACCTCCGCCATCAAATACAACAGTGCCTACATGATGCATCGTTGACATCAAAATTATTGACGAAACCAAGATTGTGGATGATTGACTATTATGTTATCAGGACCATAAATACTATTCATATTTTCAGACTCCTGGCTCGCGTTTTAGGTCAATGTGGCAGTCTGAATAGACGACTCACTTAGACTCTATAGACCATTGTAATATCACGGAAAGTAGAGATATGAATGTCCTTAGTTTCCCCCATTTGAAACATGCTGAGTGTCTTAAGAAGCTCTTAAATCGTCCAGATGTCCTACGTTTCTAAAATATAAGAGCCCAGTGTTGCTTCCCGCCTGTTTGCTAGGGCGGGGCAATTGCAGAGAAGGTGTTCTATGGACTTCTCCTCCTCTTCATCTCCGGCAGAAGTCACTAGTCGCAACCTTCAATCTCACTGCATGTCTTCCAATCAGAGAGTGTCCCATCATGACGTCATGACGAATGCAAGCAATGAAACGTCAGGTCTTCATAGGGGCAACAGTGTAAAATATAGCATATTTTGTCTTTGCTGGTATTCATTTTTGACGCTTGTTCAAGCAATAGGGAGTCAAACAATCAGCTATCAAACAATCTGAGTAGCTATTTGAGTAAGAAACCTCGTCTTTCCAAGTCTATCTAGAATAATCCGATCGCTTTTAAACAATATCGAAAAATATCCCACAATATCGGAAAAACTATAGATTTTTTTTTTACTATTTGTATAACGGATATCACATGAACATCACCGGGCATAGGGGTCATTTAAAATCGATTATTTTCAAAAGCCCTTAATAACACGAATACAAAAAAAATATTAATATAAAGTAAAGGACTTTGGAATGGGATAGATAGAGGTTAGAACTGAATAAAACAAATTGAGCATGAGATATCAATGACTTTAGTCAGTTCTATGAATAAATGTGAAATGTATTGTCATGTATAATGTAACTCGCAATCAACGTTGTCTGCATACAAGAACAGATGGTCGAAATGTTATCAAATTCACGTTGCTTTGGCACCAAAACGCTCTCATATTTTGTCAAGTGCCAGTCTGTTATGTTGTGTCTTCGGAAACGCATCATTTCATCTCACAGTTAAGAAAATTATTGAATTGGAATTCAAACGCCACAGGGTTGTTGCTTCGTATCTGCAAATCGAATCCAGCTACTGTTAACAAGCTTCAACATTTGCGCTTGAACAACATGTTTGCAGATCGGACAATTCCACTTAACAATGATACCGGTAGTATCAAAAAATGGACATCTAAAAACCGCAAATCATCAGAAATGGTTCGTTGCGTCACAAACAGAACTTAAAGTAATCCACGACAAAGTATTGTTCAATTGGCGAAAAAATGTCAATGTGTCTGCTCGTAGCGTAGGATTAATATTGAACAGTGAACACCGATTGACTCCCTACAAAATACAAAAAGCGCAAAATTTAATATCCACACAAAAGACAGTCAGTTTAGTAAAATCAAAGGTGTACGGTTAGAGCACTAAGTAAAAGATAAATTAGTTTAATGAATTGCTCTGAGAAAGCTAGCGCCTGCATCAGTATTGATTTGGATTGCCGTAAGTACCACATAATGCCCGCTAGCTGTTTTCATTGAACAATGCGAAAATATAAATCAGCAAATCTAAATTGAAAAGACTTCAGATGACTCCTTGAGCACATAAAAAAATTAAAATTAAATTAAATTAAATTAAATAAAAAAAATTTAAAAAAAAAATTAAGAAATCGGTAGGAATAGGTAGACGTTTCAACAAGACTCTGTACCAACTCCTACAGCCCATCAAATACGAATTTTTTTTTACAGGAAACATTTCCCAGCTTCGTTTCTACACAACAATAGCTGCCATATTGCTCCGATTTAAATCCAATAAATTTTTCTGTATGATCCATTCTGGAGGCGAAAGTATCAGCTAAGTAAATGTGAAACGATCAATGCCCTACAGATTGCTCTCCATCGAGAATGGTTCAAAACACCATCAGGCCACATTAGCGCAGTGTATGGAGGCTTCCCAGATAGACTTGATGCTTTTATCTGCGCTAAGGGTGGCTACATCAAACAATAACATATTTTTCTTAACAACTGTAATGTTTTTGCGAATTACTGATGTTTTTAAATAAACAAAATTAAAATTGTCTACATTATATTGGTAAGCAACTAAGTTTTGCTATTACTTTTTTTTATAAAACTGCAATTTTATTACGAAAACATGTTTACAATTGATTCATTGAGAGTATTGCCCATCGCTAGCTACTACTTTTTCTCATCTTTCTGGCAAAGCTCGAATGACATCACGGTAAAACTGCTCATCTTTTGAGACTATCCACAAATCTAGCTATTCCTTGATGTTGTCATATGAGTGGAACTGCTGGTCAGACACACCATGTGCCATCGAACGAAACAAGTGATAATCGGATGGCACAACATCTGGAGAATACAGTGGATGGGGCAAGACTTCCCATGTCAGCGTCTCCAGGTAGGTTTTAACGGGCTTGGCCACGGGAGACCAAGCGCTGTCATGCTGAAAAATCACTTTTTCGCGTTTCTCCACGTACTGTGGGCGTTTCTCGCGCAGATTTTGGCTCAATCACATTAATTGAAGTCGATACCGATCCCCAGTGATGGTTTCAACAGCTCGTAATAAATAACACCGACCTGGTCGCACCAAATAGAGAACATAACCTCCGCAGCGTGAATATTCGGCCGAGACGACGACGTAGAAGCATGACCGGGCAGCCTCCGTGGCTTTCTTTTCTTTAGATTGCTGTAATGAAACCATTTTCCGTCACCCGTTACAGTACGAAAAAGAAACCCCTTCCTTTTATGTCGCTAAGCAGTTGTTCTCAGGCAAAAAAACGACGCTAAAAGTCCCTTGACTTCAACTCATAAGAAATCCAAGTTGCCTAGCTTTTAAATCACTGACAACGCATGCAATCGCTTGGAAATGGCTTGGCGGATAACTCCTAATACCGGAGCAAGCTCTAGTTGCGTTTGACATGGATTTCCGTCAAGAAGTGCCGTCAATTCAGTGTCTTCGAATGTTTTTCGTCTTCCTTCACGCGAACGGTCGTCAACATCAAAATTACCGGAACCAATCTCGACACGTTGTTTTACTTAAAACAGCATCTCCGTAAACGCTTTGAAGCTCTCGATGAGCTTCAGCCGCCGTTTTCTTCGATTAAAAGAAGGAAATCAATCATTTTTAATTGGTAACACTTTGAGCGTCGACTCCTGTAATTACTTAGCGAAAGGCAGTAAGTTGAAAGTTCAGCAATTTACAATTTTCTGTCCTTTATTGTGTTTTTATTCATTCCCAGTAAATGTTGGTACGAGATCAGTGACTTACCATACCCTTTTTGGCATTCCGCACACTTTTGTGGCGTGACAAAAAGATGATGACTGTAGTTTTATGTCAGTTCATCTGAAAATCTGCACTTGTTTTTGCCGTTCTTTAACTTTTCCCGAAATATTAAGGTGCAAATTATAACACAGGAGTCAGTGCTTAAAATGTCAAAGATTTTTTAAACAAAAATGTTTCACCACCTTTAAAGTTCACAGTGCGCTAAGTCGAAGTAATTTTTGGTATCTGGCATCCCACAGAGACATTAAATTAAAAGGACATTGAGTGAAGATATGTGTAAGTTAGTTTACCAGGCTGAACTATTTGCACAATTTTTTTTCTAGGAATGTGCGATTTTCAATTAATTGATAAATCGAAAGTTTTAGTTATTCAGAGCTACAATTATCTAAATTATGTGAAAGTTGAAGATGATTTTTACCAGTAAAATCAGCATTTTCACGTTGTCTCTCTAATACCCAATTAACGAACTCTCTTCGCTGTCCATAGTCAGCTGGCTTCAGTTTCTGAATCAATTGAACTTTGTATGCATGAAGATGCAAATCTTTCGTCAAAATTCGCTGCATGGTAGGTTTAGAGACACCAACTTGCTGAGCTCGGTGTCGAATTGAGGTGGATGGAGTTTGAGCGACACCATCACGTACAGCTGCGAGATTTTCGGTCGATCGACCTGCTTGAAGGCGCGTTGTTGTCTTTACATCACTAACAAACCCAGTTTTGGCAAATTTATCCATTAATCTCTTTACAGTTGACTGTTTTGGAGCGTTATTGTGACCCCAAATTGATCGCAATTTGCAAACTGTAGCCGCAAAACTTTCACCATTCTGGTAAAACAATTTCACAATGAGAATGCGTTGTTCATTCGTGTAGCGCTCCATTTTTACTAACCTTGTACTTTCTACTAGCAAGCAATGTGATACCTAAAACCTCTAACAGTTTTCTGTTGACATGATGGCAACTCTCAATTTCGTGGGACTATCAATACCATGTCAGTGGCGTCAGACTAAGCCAAGCTGTGAACTCCCGGGGACTAATTAAAAGAATTGCAATGAAAACTGTTTTTGCTCTGCGTGACGCCAAATCTGTCACTGAAATAAAATGAAAAGGTGAAAAGGAGCAGAGTAGAAGCCCATTTGAGCTGTGAAAATCCTTCATCGTATGTTTGTTTTGTGTCAATATAGATTAAGGTGTTACCCCCACCTTTCTTAGTGTGAGGAGGTTTTGTTAGACGTTTACCACCATCAGTGCCATTGCGGTATCGCTAGCAGTTCATCACCGCCATACAGTGCCATCGCAACAACCTTAACCAACAACAGGCAGCACTAGCTTAGTCATCGCATCTACGAACGGCCTGTTGCTATTTTTCGACATTGTCACCCATCACTTTTGCCGGCATGACAACATAAGAAATCATCAGTTCTAGTACCGTCATCTTTCTGTCTTCATGTTGTCCGCCCAGTAAGCGCAATGTTTCAACAATCAGCAACAGTATTAAATAGTATCGTAATGTACGAATGTAGTCCACCCGCTACGGCGTAATCAAAAAGTATGGTACTGCAAACGCACCCTCATCAGAACTATTGCTATCGTGCATTCGGTAAGTGCAGCGTTCCCAACATTGAGCGTGGTTAGCAGGGAGCATAACCAATGTTGTCTAGCACCTTTGCCGCAACAGCAATGCACGTAACCATCAGGTTCTCTATAGCAGAGTCAACAGAACTGTTATTATCAGCCATTCGGTAGCGTTAATTGTACATTTTCCTCTTTAACATCCGCCGGGTCTATATAGTCGTATGTAGAGTAGTCCACCACCGGAAGGTTTGGCGCCGTCTTTTGCGGCGAAGAACGTAGTGAAGTGAATGTAGTGTTCACTTTGTTAGTATTTCATTTAATTGAACAACGATAGTAGCGGACTGAGGCAAGCGTAATGCCAGGAACTAAATAAAACCTGAGCAGCAGACAGCTCAACTCAATTCAATATTTTTATTTCAGTATCCTGTACAGTAATGACGTGTTAAAGAACTGTTAATCTACACAAATGCATTGCCGTGACATGAAATAACATAAGGAAATATTCAATAAAATTTACCAAGGAAAGTCGCCTTGCATTGCAAATTAAACAATATAAAATTCCAAAATCTCTTAGTATTTTAAATATTATACGATTTTAAAAGTTGTTCCTAGCTGCAGTTAAACTACAGTGCCGCTCACTTGAATAGCACACCTTTAAATACTTTTCTATGCTCGATTTTTCCCAAAATAATAATTATAACGAACTGGTTGTGCTTTTATAAATCATATTTCACGCATTTGCTGTAATTCTATAATAAAAATTTTCTTTCATTTTAATGAATTAAGTACTAAAACATTAAACAGAAAAAAGAAAGTTAGAAATTTAATTCATTTGAATAGCCCCCCCTTACAAAAATTAGATTAAACACGAAAACATTAATTCTAAATTAAAGGTATTTTTGTTTGTTTACATTTAATTTAAAAATAAGTGTTTTAAGTAAAACTTAGTAGTGGGTGCTTCCGCCCTGGTTGAGAATATATTCTGTTCGGTAAAGAATCATACAGTTTTTTGATTAGGTCTAGCGAAATACACGACCTGGCCCGTTGAATTCCATTAATAAGTTCATTTTTGCTTGAATATTGCTTACCATATTCGCACACTTTGCGTACTAGCCATCCCCAGACGTTTTCCATATGTTTAAGTCTGCAGAGTAAGGCGGCCAGTTCATAACCTCAACATCTTGGCTTTCAATCCATGATTTGACGACTTCTGTTGTGTGGATTGGCGCGTTGTTATGCTGGAATTCCCATTCCAAGTCACCGAAAACATTTTAAACTTCTGGTAAAGCTTTTTCAATCACGGCTTTGTATGAATTCGCAATCGTTTTTGCAGAGAGAAACGGGAGCTCTATTGTGCCGTAATAAGATGTCGCACTCCATACCATAATTCCACCTTCCCGACTGTGTAATTGATTGAGTAGGTGTTACTCTTTTCGAAGATCGTGGAAGCAGTAATTATATCCATCAGGATCCTCTAAATTAATTTTTTTTTTTCGTAGGAAAATATAATTCTATTCCACTCTCTACTCCACGTCATAGTCGTATGACAAAAATTAAGGCAACGTTCATTAGGAAGATTGCCTAGCGGTGGTTTCTTTTTAACTCTCAAGTATTGCAATTGTGGTGCTTTGAAAATAGCCCTTTTTAACGTTGATACACTTGCATTTACGGCAGCTTTTTCCTTGATTTTAGCAGCAGAGTCGTGTGAATTTGAGGCATATCTCAGAACAGTCCTCTTGTCATCGGCTGTAATAGCACTTGCTGTTCGACCATTCATATTATTTCCATAGCCTTTGGTGTCACGTTAATATGCCGATATAACTTTGCGACTTCTATTAGTTTTTCTGGCTATTTGATGAATGGAAAGTCCACACTCCTTGTACGTTTTAATTTTTGATCTCTTATTCTCTACTTAAAATCGATTGTTTTATATTTAATTATACACAATTACTGTTATTCGATCTGATTTATGAGGATCTGCAAAAGACTTTCACACTTAAACTGATCACCACGTGAGGGGTGCTATTCAAATGGACCAAAGGAGAGGAACACATTTTTCACTCATTTAAAAGAAAAAGCGAATTAAAGTTACGGGACATTTCCATGGTTTAAAATTTTTAGTAGGTGAGGCGTGAAAGTAGGAGAAACAAATAAGTAAAAACTGAAACGTTATGTGAAGTGTACTTTAAATAGTAGTCACTATTGTTAAATGATTTTGAATTTGATTTCACCTTTTTATCGCCTTACCCGAATGATTAAAGCCATACAGCATTTGCTACAACAAAAACGTCACACCTAGAAAGAAGCGTCTGAAACCCAAATCATGTATGCACGTATTGAACAAATCTGTTGTCTGACCCTTTAAATCTATTAAGCGATGTCCGTCTGTTTGGCTTGCTGGCTGTGTGACTGGTAGACACAATAACTGCCATAACTCTTTATAAATATCATAAACTTAAAAATTTGCACAACCCTATATTTTACCTGATTGTAGCCTTCGTTTTCTTAGGTGGCGACTGGAATATACATATCTTATCTATTATACGCCGCCCGTAGAAAATAAATCCTTGAGCTTCGATCTGCTGTGTTTCTCCTCCAATTCGTCACACCAAATTCCGATAGTATTTCAAAAGTCTGGTCCTTCCAACGGAGTTTCGTCGTCCTCTTCTGCGTCGTTCATCGAGTTCGTTGTCGAAAACTTTCCGTGTAGGGTCTATCCACACAACATGATCCAGCCAACGCAAACGCTGTATATTAATGCATTTGATCACGTTGATGTCGGTATATAGCTCATGCAGTTCATTGTTCATGTGGCGGTAAACATACCGCCTCGACACAATAGTGATTTTCTTTTGACATCATATTCTTTTGGTTGTGTGAATACGAGTATGTATGATTTTGTGCCAAATAATCGTCAATCGAAGAAAACGCCGGTTGAAACTCATCGAAAACTTCAAAACGTTTACGGAGATGCTGTTTTAAGTGAAACAACGAGTCGAGATTGGTTCCGGCAATTTTGAAAGGAAGACGAAAAACCTTCGAAAATACTGAATTGACGACACTGATTGATGGTAACCCGTGTCAAACGCAGTAGAGCTTGCTTCAGTATTAGGAGTTACTCGCGAAGCCATTTTCAAGCGATTGCATTCGTTGGAAACGACTCAAAAACAAGGAACCTGGGTTCCTTATAAGTTGAAGCCAAGGGACGTTGAGCGTCGTTTTCTCGCCTGTGAACAACTGCTTCAGTGACAAAAAAAGGAAGGGGTTTCTTCATCGTCTTGTAACGGGTGGTGAAAAATGGATACACTACAGCAATCCAAAGAAAAGAAAGTCATGGGGGCTACCCGGTCACGCTTTAACGTCAACGCCTCTGCTGAATATTCACGCTGCGAAGGTTACGCTCTGTATTTGGTGGTGGGTTGGTGTTATTCATTACGAGTTCTTGAAGTTGACTTTAATTAATGCGATTGAGCCGAGCTCTGCGCGATAAACGCCCACAATATGCGGAGAAGCACGAAAGAGTGATTCTTCTGCGTAACAACGCTCGGCCTCACGCGACCAAGCCCGTTTAAACCTATCTGGAAACGCTGAAATGGGAGGTGCATATTCTCCGTCCGATTATCACTCGTTTCGTCCGATAGCACACGGTCTGGCTAATTAGCAGTTCCACTCATATGACGACATCAAGTAATGGCTAGATTCGTGGATAGTCTCAAAAGATGAACAGTTTTACCGTAACGGAATTCGAGCTTTGCCGGAAAGATGGGAAAAATTAATGGCTAGCGATGGGCAATACTTTCAATGAATCATTTGTAATAATAATGGAATAAAGTTGAATTTTTGTCGAAAAAACAGTGAGAACTTAGTAGCCGCCTCATATTATGAAATTTACTTTTCCCCCGTGTAAACATTAATGGGTAGACTGCAGTAACATAAATTGTTGTCAGTAGCATTTAATGCAATGCTTGGTAAAATATAAAAACTAATCTGGCTTAAAAAAGAGTAATAACTTATTTGAGCACCTATTACTACCAAAATTAACTTATTTTTCCCGTGTAAAGATTAATGCGTAGACTGCAGTAACATAAAGTATTGTTAGTAACATTTAATGTAATGATAGGTTAAATGTAAAAAATGACCTAGGTTATGACCTCGTCGTTTCTGGTACAAATTATCTAATTTAACTAACGTGTTTTTCTGGATTCTGGCCGACCGATCGCGGTTTGAAGTCCGCCTAAATCCACCTATCATAAATTAAGCAACGATCAGCTCGATGTGTCTGACAAACAGTTCGAGTAGTCAAGAAATCAACAAATCTGGTAAATGCATTTTAAACCGTGCTGTTGAATGAATGTGAGAACCTCTTCCATATCTCATAAATGGACAACAAAGGAATATGTTTGTTTTTTCCAAGATTCTTTTAGTTCATTCAATTGTACTAAATGCAGTATTGTGCGTTAATTCAGAACATTTGTTGATAGAACCCAGCAATTTACCGTGCAATTTGTGACCCTCCGCACACTTGTAAAGGACCTTCGATGAAGATACATGTATGTCAGTTCATCTGGATAAAATTTCTGTACTGGTTGAATGAATTAAATTTGCCACATGTCAAACAATGCCAATTATAATATCACTCACGTGCAACAAACAATGCAATTTGTTATCCCATTTGCTTCGCTTAAATAAAAGGTGTTAACATGCATAAATGTGAAGTTTGCGTGTCAGTACATACATATATTAATACCAATCAAAAAAAAAAACTCAATTTGTTCAATTATTCATCAAATTTCATAAAAAATTTATTCACTTTTTGGTCACAAACAACATATGGAAATCTACAATGCAATTATGAACCAAAAATAAAAACCAAAATTAATTTAGCTGAACACATTTCATTGATAATGTTAGTAGAAAAATAAAAGCAGAAATATAGTTTTTACTGGTGGCGGAACCACAGCGCTGCTATTTTAAAGGTGAACATGTTTTTATAGCCATGTTTGATACGAAAAGAGGGTTGAAAAGTTGAATAAACACTACACTGAAAAATGTTAAATTTCACATATCAACAAAGGCGAAACTGACTGAAAGTTGAGCAGGTTCCAAGTCATGAAAAGAAGAAAATGAGGTTGCTTCCGAATTTGAGGAGAAAGTCAGGTGGACCAAAGTTTCTGTACATCAATTAAAAAAACAAAAAAGTGTTTTAGTTTGGAAGATCCAATATTTTACTGATAATTTTGCAGGTTTGAAAGACAAGACAAACTAGCACAACATAATACAAATTAAGAATTAATAAATGGAGTTTAAAATACAGAACTGCCTTCTTTATTGTTATGGGTTTGAGCGCGATCTGTCATTTAGCTTGTTTACTGTGTTGATTCTGTCCGATGTTTAAAGTAAATAAAAGTATTGAGCAAAGAATTTTTCTCAAAATTGGTATTGCAAATCGATGAAAAAGTTATGGAGAGTTCACGATGAATCGACTTTATTAAAAACATGTGCATATAAATAGTACAGTGCTTTCAAAAGCGGCCGTGGCTTGATGGAAGTCGAAAAAGAACACGTTAAAATCGATTAAAAATCAGGACAATAACTTAGACTCGGCAATAATAACTCACCTAAATATCGATGATATACTGCCAAAAATAATCAAACTAGCTGAAGGAAAAATTCCGGTTATTGAGAGAGACTTTTGGCAAAAAAGACTCTTACGGTTGACGCTTTATTTGATAGGACAACGAAATCGATTTCGCCGTAAATTACAAAGGTCACTAAATATCACGGAAAGAAATACGCTGAAATGTGTAATTAAATAGCTGGATTAATTCGTACAATTCCATGTGATAAATGATAGAAACATCAGCTGGAATTCATTTTTGCGATCGCTGCCTCCTGGTAATAAAAAATTTTGGTTGTTAACTAAAGCCATGAAAGGCACTAAAGTAAGAATTGATGCATTGACAAGAGATGGCGCTAGTGTGCATAATAATGCAGAAAAGGCTAATAATTTGAAGAATCACACAAAATTACTTTAAATGTAATTTCATCGAAGGAATCAAGCGTAGCCAAACATATTAAATGGCTTGACAGACAAGTAGTTTCAACAGACGAATACTGTCCAACTACTGTGAACGAAGTAAGATTTTTTGTAAAAGGTTTAAAAAATTATAAAGCTCCAGGCCTTGATGGAGTTAAACCTACACTTTTGAAGAAAATGCTTGACGTAGTTTTCGATATTATAATGAAAGCTTTTAACTGGTGCCTAAAGAATGGCTATTTTCCAGTGCCTTTCAGAAAAGCTAAAGTTGTTCCGGTCCTCAAAAGTGGAAAAGACTCCAAGAACCCTAAAAATTATCGTCCAATTATTATGCTGAACTGTCTGGACAAGATCTTTGAAAAGATAATTCTGGAAATAATAAAGAAACACGCGGAAAATAACTTGGTTTTAAAAGAGGAACAATTTGGCTTCCGGAAACAGCATTCGACAATACACCAAATAAAAAGAATTGTAAATACGGTTTTAAGCAACAAAAGACATCGGAAAAGTACTGGAATGGTTTTTCTAAATATAGAAAAAGCCTTCGATTTCATATGGCATGATGGTCTAATATACAAACTTAACAAATTTGAATTTCCCGTTTATTTACAAAAGATGGTAAGAAGTTTTTTGGCCGACAGATCATTCATTGTTAGTGTCAACGAAGAACAATCCGCACCCCGAAAAATCCTAGCTGGTGTACCGCAAGGTTCGGTTTTGTCTCCGACTTTGTACGCCATATTCACATCAGATTTTAAATTGCTTAAAAATGAGGCTATAGCATTATATGCGGATGACACTGCCATAATGTCAAGTGGAAAAGTTTCAAATGCAATTGTTAAGAATATGAAAAAATCACTAGCTCATATTGGAAAATATTTCACGAAATGGAAAATAAAAATAAACGAAGGAAAAACACAAGCTATAATTTTCCCTTTCAATAAATCGCCAAAACGTAATCCCTTGCTCAAACTCAATATAGCCGGTACTGATATTCCTTTATAAAATTCAGTGAAATATCTGGGATTAATACTTGACAAACACTTGAACTTTAAAGAACATGTTTTAAGTGCGGCAGACAAAGCCATAAAATGTGGACGAGCGTTATTCCCTTTACTTAACCGTAGATCTCATTAAACTCAAAAAATAAATTGCTCATTTACAAAATGCGCATTCGTCCAATCATGATGTATGAAAAGTCATTTGAAGAAACTCCAAGTCATCCAAAACAAGAACTTAAAACAGATACGTGGCTTAAACATGAGGTATTCAACCCGTCGTATACATGATCGTTTTAAGGAGGATATGTTACATACTTACATTGGCAAAATAAATGACAAATTCGAGAATCAAAACAGGCTATCGCATCATAGATTGTTAAAGGATCTAGAAGAATAACTGTGTAATAACTGTAATCTCTTCCTAAAGGTTTTATCCTATCTTTTTCCTTTGACTTGAAACCAATAAAACTTTGAACTAACAAAATGTAAAAGTTCTAAGCTGTCAAATAAATGAATGGAACAAAATGACAAATATAAAATTAAATAAGGCCGAACATCCAATAATTAGAAAATATGGAAAAGAACATTTGAAGCTAAACAAACCAAAACTAAACCAACTTAAAACTAACTTGAATAAAACTTTAAACTAACAAAATATAAAAGTTCTAAACTGTTATATACACATTAGCACAGAAATTTCAATTAAGGGAACTGACTTACATATGTCCTTTTGGATTAGTGCAAATTCCCGGTTGGTACCAGAAGGGGCACGATAAATCACCAGAATCATGTGAATTAAAGCATTATTCTAGAGTCGTGCGTTTAGAAATTGTTAGTGGACCATCGATTTCAATCAAATTTGGTTAATTTGTATGTGTGAAATTGTATGTGCCTAATGGTTCATTTGTAAGCGCCCGCTGCTTTGTACAGGGTTATCCATTTATTGGCTTCAAAACTTCTGGTCTGACAAGACTGTCACCTGCTAAACACTTGTCATCTGAAACGTTATTTATTTGGTGAAAGGTTTGGCATTTACGAATAAGGATCATTTAACAAACGAAGAATGCTTGAAAATAATTAAAACTTACTACAAAGGTGGTAAAAATTAAAAATTTACTAAATTTTTTGTTATGCAGAACTATTGCTATTTCGCAACAAATGAAGTCATTTTGCGAAACTTCGACTGCCAATTGCAAGCTATTGAGTTGTTCGGAAAGTTCGTTCGGTTAATTTGTTAGTTCGCCATACGTCGCTTCTCATGACTTAGAGTTCCTTCAAACAGTATCATAACTTTCTGCCACCCCTTCTCTACACTGTTTACTATTGTTTACTTGTGTTCTCTTCCTGCTCGTGAGTGGTTGTAGCGTTTTAAAAAAAGTTTTAAAAAATGGAAAAAATGAGTGAAAAAGAGCATTTTAGCCATATTATGCTGTGTTATTTCCGAAAAGGAAAAACCGCTGCTGAAGCCAGCCGAAAAATAAATTCTGTTTATGAAGAAAAGGGACCAAATGAAAGAACTTGCCAGAAATGGTTTAAAAGATTTTCTATGGGCGACTTCTCCGTAACGGTCGCTCCCAGATCAGGACGACCAAAATAGATTGTTTCCGATAAAGTGAGAGACTCAATTATTGTTAATCTCCGCGTAACAGTTATAGAAATAGCTGAAATAATCAAACAAGCAGTTTCAACCGTTCACGGCATCATAAAAGAGCTCGAACTTGTGAGCAACCTTTATGTGTGGGTACCTCACACTGCCTCACCGAGGCCTCACACTGTCTTGCGGTCCCGTCAGAAACTACCACAGGTTGGGTGGGAAGTTTTACCTCACTCATCACACTCCCCAGACCTCGCGCCGTCCGACTATCTATCATCTATTTCGCAGTCTGAAAAACTACTTGAAGGATTTGCATTTCCATAACTACGAGGAAGTGCAAAACCGAATTGAACGCTTTTTTAAAGAAAAATCACGCGAGTTTCATAAGAGTGGAATTAAAATGCTTCCAGAGAGGTGGGAAGAAGTTACTAAAAAAAGGGGGAGATTATGTAATAGATTAAAATAATTGTTTTCTTGTATATACATTTGTAAACAAATTTCTTTTGAAACCCGAACGAATTTTCCGAACCACCCCACACTTTTGTTCTTAATGGATGTGTAAAAAAATCATTAGCCTGTAGCCACCCCAAAAAGAATTTATTGCTACGCCAATGTCTGAGTGTTAAGGAAACTTCACATAAGAGCACATAAGTTTTTATGTGACTGGCATGACTCATGAACCCATTGCCAATGGGAAACCTTAGAACTTTACCTTTTCGCCTCTCTTCGATAAGGCATTCAACATGCAATTGTTTGTTTACACACAAAGCGTTGCTATAATTATTTTGTTGTTGGGATAACAAAATACAACATTCACTTACTTCTATTATGCGGTAAAATCAATTAAGTTAAACAAACAAAGGGAAAAGGGCACTACTCATGGATACCATCAATGCTGCGTAGAACAGATCCTAAATTGAATGCCTTGTTAATTGCTAATAGTCCCTTACGCGGTTGTCATGAATACAAATGGTACAGAAGAAGCCACTTGCAAAGGAATGAAGGAAATCGTATATAAGATATCAAATAAAAATTTTAATAAAATTAAATGTAGATTCACATCCCTACGCTATGTTCAGAAATATTAAATTTTCACTCCCAAATCTCAGTCAATTCCAGGTGTGGAATGATGTAAACAAGATATCAACGCAGCTCTTTTTTCGGCGAATCTTATTATACTTCCACTTAAAGGAATGACAACACACATCATTTTATACTGTATGAAATGGAAACGAACAAAGGGAGCGTTTAAAGTACCAAATACCTTTGGAAGTAATGTGTTTCATAACTTTCTAAGTCGTTTGAGCGATGTTCGTCTGTCTGGTCGGCTGAACACGGTAATTGTCGTAAATCCTAATGAAACTCTATGAAATTTAGTACAGCCAAATATTTTGCCAGATCTTAGCCAGCTGTTATAAATGGGCTATATCCTTTAAATTTTACCACATATAATCTATATGACATATTAATATATGATAATCAATATTTTACCAAATATATGTGTACGAGTATACATATAGATATGAGTATAAAATTTATTCAATGTATAATTTTTTTCTTTCTGCTTTTATTTAACGTTGGCAGTTATTAAAATTTAGAATATAGTTTGGCAACATGTTCACTTTATGTTTTAAAGATAATATCTTCCAAACGGTGCCTATTGTTTGCTTCTACCTGACGTGCTCTTTTCGAAGCAATTCCCATAACTTTTCTTAGAATTTCAGGTCCCAACGCCCCCACTTCATTTCGGATATTGGCCTAAGTTGTTAAATGGTTCTTGGCTTATTGGCATACACCTTACCCTTTAGGTAGCCCCACATAAACAAACTGGAAGCCGTTAAATCAGGCGAACGTGGTGGCCACTTCAAACCAGAAAAACGTGATATTATTCCAACGCCAAAAATTTCGAGCAGGATAGCCATAGATGGACGAGCTGTATGAGCTGTGGCTCCATCTGGTTGGAACCACAAATCTGGATTGTTCTGCACCTCTGAACTTAAAAAATTGTCAATCATTTTCCGGTATTGAATCCTTTTCGCATTAATCGCAACTCCTTCGTAGTTTTCGGAAAAATATGATCTAATGATCCTTTCTGAAGTTATTCCACAACATACTGTGCACCCAAGTGGGTGCATTTGATCTTCAACAATATTGTCTATTTTGTCTCATTTATTTCCTGTTTATGAAATTAATTTCAAAATAAATGGTAATATTTTGTAACTGCCACATAAGAGAGGTGCGCTGATAAATTCAGACCTCTTTCCTCCCAGTTCTTTCCTAAGTTATTTGAACTTCTTATTGTAGCACCATTGGTGCGCAGTATTTACATATATAACATGAAAACACTGAGTCCATCTTTTGTGCACTTAAAGCGATTTTTGGTTCATATAACCAACCTATCGAACTCATAATTGGGTACATTGAAAAAATAAAGAATCAGCTTTTGTTAAGAGATAATTTGTTAGTAGATAGCTTTGTTTTGAATAGCTTTTCTTAAGAACCTTGATTTAGGAACACACAAAATTCAACTCGTGAATCAACACTGCTTTATTCTTTGGGCTCTTGAAAAGCGTGAGGAAGATCCAATATTTTCGAACAAATATTTGTTCAGCGATGATGTTCATTTCAAGTTTAAAGGATACATCAACATACAAAAGAATATGAAGAACTACCTCTGCATCTGAACAAAATAAATAATGGTTTCTGGGTTGGCGGAACCATTCACTGACATTTTCTTAAAAATGATAATGAATTATTTGAAATTGAATTCCGTGATTTCGATGCTTCATTTGCTTCGTGTCCTTGAATCCACAGCAGTTTTGCTTTCGATTTCTCGGATATATTTTGTAAAGAACCAAAAAACTGTATTCCCAATTTCTCCGCAAATTATTATGTATGTATATATATAGGGTGGCGCATAAGTAACGTTAAGATTTGATCAGTGAATACATTTTTTGTTTGTCTTTTTTTTCGTCTCTTTACAGAATTAACTAAATAATACTTGGGAAATTTATGATTGAAAGGCTCAGCACAGAACAAAGAACCAAAGTTGTTCAATTTTACTTTGAAAGTCAGCATTCGATTATTCGGATCATATCGAAATTTCTTTCATGTTCGAAATGCTCCTAGCGCTTCAACAATTTACCGATTTGGTGAGCGGCTTGGGCAACTAGGGGCTGTCTGTGATCTTCCGCGTGCTGGAAAACCTCGTGAAGTGCAAGCAAGTATTGAGGAAAACCCCGAAGCTTCCACCAGGAGACGTTCTCAGCAATTAGAGATATCTAGGCTGTCTTTGCAAAGAATTTTCATATGTTATATCTTTCCCCATATAAGATGCAATTGGTTCACGAGTTAAAACCAAATGATGCACAAGATCAAGAATTGTGCCTAGAAAACAACGAGTTTATTCACAAACTCATAATGAGCGATGAGGCTCATTTTGACCTAAATAGTCACGTGAATAAACGTAATTGCAGAATATGGGGCACCCAAAAATTCAAGAATAGTTGTTGAAGATCAAATGCTCCCACTTAGATTCACGGTATGGTGTGGAATAACTTCAGAGAGGATGATTGGATCATATTTTTCCAAAAACGATGAAGGAGTTGCGGTTAATGTGAAAGGCATTCAATACCATACCATAGACAAGATCTGAATGACGCAGTTGAAAAAAGGAAACTTAAGGGGCACCTTCCTCTTGCGGCCTATCCGTAATTAGGAAAGAGATTTGTCAAAAATTGCCTTTTCAGGGGAAAATTGGCAATGATGACGATTGAATTGTTAGGAGCATCACAGAATCTAAGATGAAAACATTTGTAGTCAAAATATTTAGCCCACAATCGTGAAAATTTTGAAGAAGATTATGCCCAGCAATGCTAAATATATTGTAATATAATTTAACTTCTGGCTTAAATGCTTTAATGTAATTGCACCTATAAAGTTGCGGGAGGTTGCTAGTAACGCTATAAAATTAATAAAAAAAAAATTTAAGCAACCGCAGCTTTCGGTTTACAGTTTAGAGGGGAAAAATCTAATTTTGATAAATCGGCCAATTTCTATTGAAGATATCAGAAGGGTTGTGGCGAAGTTGCTTAGTCGATTTTTTCCAACTTTTACACAGAATTATGAGTCAATGAAAAGTGGGAAATAATAGGCTGTCGCAACTTACAATTTAGAAATTACTGAGAAAAAAATTTAACTACGATATTGATGCGTTATTGAATAATGGGCAATTACTTTAGAGATAATAAATTAAGAGTAAATAAATTAAGTCGCTTAGTTTAATGGGGATATCAGAAAGGGGGGAGTCATTCTAATTTGGTAAATTAAAATTCAGTTCCCTTCTATTCTCAGACTGTGCTTTAGCAAGACATGCAAAAAATTCCATTGAATTTTGTTCAAAAGAATAAAGGATATGAGCATAACAATATATAAGTTACCATTTCTTTGGAAGGTACCTGAAGGGGCATGGTTGGTCTGTCGATTTTTGTCAAATTTTATCAAGCATTATACAACAATACACTTGCAAAAATTTTTACATTACAAAATCTGTATTTCCTGCGTAGCTTGTAATGTACCTAACAAAGAAGACACAAAAATATTGGAAAAAGATGTCCTTTATTTTTTTAACATGATCTCATTTTAGCCCGATACACTTTTTCCAGTGATGCTCAATAGTTTCTATACGCCGTTAATACTAAGAGCTGTCAAACTCTTTAAATCAGCCATCAACCGCAAACTCCGCCTCTTTATTATTAGAAAATCTTTTACCACCAAGCCATTTTTTCAAGTTTTAAATAGAAAATAGCCCGAGGTAACTAAATCCGGCGAACAAGGTGCGTGGTGAAGCAATTCCAACTTTCATTTATTCATTTTCACCATCGCAATAGGTTTTCCTTTCAGAAGATAATCAATAGACATAATCACTTGCGCATCCCGAAAAACTGATGCCATGACCTTGCCTGCGGGTGGCATCCTTTGCATTAGATTCTTCCATTTCAGTCCACAGCTTTGACTGTTCCTTTGCCTTAGGTGTAAAGTGTTGAACCCACGCTTTGACTGTTCCTTTGCCTTAGGTGTAAAGTGTTGGACCCACGTATCATCCATGGTTATAAATTAATGCAAAAATTTGGCTTTATTGTGGTAAAACATCAAACTCTCTATTGAAACATCTTCATGATGCTCTATTGAAAACAAACGCGGCACCCATTTTACGCACAGTTTTCTCATCTTCAAATCTTTGATCAATATACGATGTATAGCAATTTTTGAAATGCTTACTATTTCAGCTAGCTCACACAGCTACAGCCGACGATTACCCAATACCGTTTTGTGGATTTTCTTAATATGTTTTACAAGGTTGTCACTTTTCACCAAAATACTGGTTTTCAAACTACTGGCTCCCCCTATACGTCATGTCGGCTAGTTTTGGGATCACCCTCGTATAAGATCGCATCATGTCTATTCTTAATTTGACACTGATTTTTGTCGAATAATAATAATAACAATGAAGCTGATATGATTCGGCCTCTTTCAGTTTTTCTTTAACTAAGCTTTCGCGAAAAAGGGAATACTTTTTTTAACTTAAAATTAATTATGAAAAATGTCCTAAGCTTTTAAATAGTTATTGCACGAATGTTTATCAGCATGTAGGAAAGATTAATATTATTTCGAATAAAATGATGCGTTATATTAGTGATACTTATCTCAGATATGTAAGGGAACCCACATCGTTGGGTTGGAGGGCTCATGGGGTTTTAGTCGCTATGAATCACTTCGACGGGAAGCGTCGTGCATTTTGCGTGCGCGTATTTTACGAGAATTCTCGTTCATATACTGCTACTAGACGACAATATTGTGCTGAATATGGACTACGGCGAATTAGTGAAGCTCCAAGTGCCAATTTAATTAAAATATGGGTAAAGCGTTTTGAAGAGACATTCACGATTCAACATTTAAACCACAAGCAAACGGTCGCCCAAGAACATCTAGGACCGAAGACAATGTTGGGAGAGTTATGGAGTCAGTACGAGGAAATCCACAAATGTCGACTCGCAAAAGTTCGTCTGTCTTACAATTATCGCGACGAAGTTTGCAACGAATTTTAACGTTGGATCTTAAACTGCCTTCATATAAGCTGCAATTAACACAAGAATTGAAAGAGTCTGATTTCATAGCAAGGCTTGCATTTGCTAATGAAGTGGTTAATCGATTTTCCAATATTGACAATGTCCTTTTCTCTGGCGAGGATCATTTCCTTATGAATGGGTTCGTAAACCGTCAAAATTGTCATTACTGGAACAGTAAAAATCCCAACATCAAACACCAGAAACCATTGCATAGTCCTAAAGTGACAGTATGGGCAGCAATCTCTGGCAGAGGAATAATTGGTCCTTTTTTCTTCGAAAATGCGCGGGCCAAAACGTCACGGTTAACACGAAACGCTATGTTGAGATGTTGGACGGATTTTTGGCCCCAGAAATTGAAAGTTCAAGAATAGTGAATTCCAGAACTTGGTTCCAACAAGATGTAGCTACCTGCCACACATCAAATGACTCCATGGCGGTGGTGAAGCAGATGTTTCCTGGCAGACTGATTTCGAAAAGAGGTGATATCCCACGGCCCCCACGTAGTCCAGACTTGACGCCTCTTGACTTTTTTTGTGAGGATACCTCAAACACAAAGTCTACAGTAATAATCCAAGAAACATCGTTCAACTCAAGGAGAATATCCGTGGTGAAATGGCAGCCATTACACCGGTATTACTGAAGAAAGTATTCAATAATTTTCGTTTGCGGTTAGAGGAGTACCGTCGTAGAGAGGGTCACCATTTAGATGTTATTTTTAAAAAATAAACTCCATCTATTACTCTAAAATACCTTAGATTTATTTTAACCATACCTTTTGTATTTATTTTTTAATCTATTTTTTTAATGTGCACGTTCTATTGCGCCACCCTGTATTACATACATACATGTTGAAATTGAAAAGGGAGGGGATTGTATACCATTAGATACCACAAAAACTTATTACATGTATTCGAAGTATTTGAAGCAACAGGTTAAATTGTAGCAAAAAGTTACAATGTTTCTTGAGGTTATTGACACGTTTTTAAAGTTGGATGGTTAGTATCAGAGAATCAAACCAAAACTTTTACCAACAGCAGATAATAAGTTTTAAACATATATATTATTGATTGATATTACTCATTATTCGTTAACGGCAAAACTTACTAAATTTTTGCTTAAAACACACATTTCTATTTTCAGATTATTATGTGATACTATCATGGCCTTGAAGACTGTTTCATTATCTTGAGGAAAATCCTAAAAATGTATTAAAGAAAAGTTAAACAAATACCAAAAAAACAGAACAAAAATTTCACATGCCTTCTCCCAACGTCTCTTTACGATAGAACAAAAACGTGATGGGAGCTAGAACGACTGTGGTAAATAAAAAGCCACATAATCTCTAATCTCTGACTAAAGATTACAGATGAGCCGCAGATATTTTAGGCAATTGACATGTGTGATAAACGAGGACTGTTCCAAAACTAGCCGACCTAACAAAGAAGGCACAAAAAAGTTGGGAAAAATGTTAGTTATTTTTCAACATAATCTCCTTTTAGCTCGATACACTCTTCTTAGCAATATTCAATAGCTTCTATACCCTGTTTATACAGTATGTCCGTCGGGAAAGTATACTATTTTGTTTTGCCGCCATTTTGGTAAACATCAGTCTTAACAGTTCATATTTTACAGTCGTGAAGTAGAGACGTGGCAAATTTATTATGGAAAAATATTCGATAAATCAACGTGTTTTAATTGTTAAAACATTTCAGCAACATCAATCATCGACTACTAAGACGATGAGAAAGTTACGCGAAATTTTCGGGAGAAACAACGTGCCAACAAGACACACTTTTTATTGTGGAGTGAATGATTTCGAAAAATGAGGGTCTGCAGCTGATAGGGCCAAACATGGACCACAACGTACTGCAAGATCAGCTGAAAACATTACTGCTGCTTAAAAAAGTTTTCAAAACAATCCATCAACCTCGATTTGACGCCGTGCTTAGGAGGTTGGTCTTCAAAGAACAACTTTGGCTACAATTTTGCACAAGGATTTGCATTTGTTTCTATTTAAGATTTAATTGACACAAAATTGGCACACATTGGCATATGCCAATATGATGGTACAGCTCACCCATTGCAACCCCGATTTTCACGAAAAAACCATAATGATCATAATCATTTTCATTTCAATGGATATGTGAATAAACAGAATAGTCGGTTCTGGGCAATGAAAACCCCTCAAATTATTCATCAGTCTCCTTTGCATCCATTAAAAGTGACAGTTTGGTGTGCAATTTGGTCAGGAGGAATCATTGGATCTGACTTTTTTGAAAGTGAAAACGGCGTTACGGTAACTGTCAATGGGGAGCGATATCGTGATATGATTGAAAACTTTTTAACGCCACAACTGCATGCTTTGGGCTTGATTAACATGTGGTATCAACAAGACGGTGCCACCTCGCATACAGTCAGAATTACAATGGAATTACTGCGAAACCTCTTTTCACAACAAGTTATTTCAAGAAATGGAGATGTTGATTGGCCTTCACGGTCGCCTGATTTGACTGCTCCGGGCTTCTTTTTGTGGGGATATCTGAAAAGCAAAGTTTATGCAAGCAAACCAGAAACGCTTCAGCAACTCAAACAAAATATTCGTGATGAAATTAATGAAATACCGCGTGAAATGTGTGAGAATGTAATGAAAAATGTGCTCCAAAGGGCTCGCATTTGTGAGGCTAACAGAGGTGGACAATTATCTGATATTGTATTCTATATATGTATAATAGCGGACATTAAATAAAACATTTATCAATATAAGATCCGTTTTCTTTCATTTAATCAAAAATTATAAACAAACAAAGTGGTATACCTTCCCGACGAACACCCTGTATTAGATTTAATCTGCTCAATAATATAAATATTAAAAAAACGTAATAAAAATTTAAAATTAAATTTATGTATAAGAATATAACATGATTTTAAAGATGATGTGGTTATTAGAGACATAAAATATGAAAGAAGACTAATTTAGAAGTTAATCGGTATATAATCCAGAAATATACGAAAGTCGGTATGTAATAAGAGCTGATCACAATTTAATTGAAAACAAAATCTTACTGCAAATTCTGAAAGTGTTGCAGAAATTGCTTTTTGTAAGAATCAGGACATAATTTAAAACATATTAAATCGCGCTACTTGTACTACAAAAGCACGACCCATGTGTGTGGTTATTTTAGGAAATTATACGAATTAAAAAGAAGTTGAAGTATATAAAATCGAACAAACTCATAAAATAACAACAGAGATTTCAAATCGATATAATTTCTAAAATTACACCCAAGAAAAATCGTACGGTGTTATATGAACACGACGCCTTAGTGAATACAAATATCTCATAACTTTATTAAACGCTATCTGCATTTTAATTATATTTTGTTCGTTGGTGCCATTACAGGGTGCCTCAAGAATCGTGCTACAAACACAATGTCAACGTCAATGGGGGCCGTTATTTAAAAATGTAGGCGGATAGTTGGATAGGGGAATAGGTGGATAAGTGGAATAGTGGATGGGCGGATAGGTGGATAGGGGGATATGGGGATAAGTGAATAGGCGAATAGGTGGATAGATGGATAAGTGGAATGGTGGATAGGTTAATAGGTGAATATGTGGGTAGGTGGATAGGTGGAATATTAGATAGGGGGATAATTGGATAGGGGGACAGGTGGATAGGTGGACAGGGGAATAGGTGGATAAGTGGTTGACAGGTTAATGAAATAAATGGTATTGGTAGATAGGTAGATCGATAATTTATTTTTAACCAATCTAGGCGACACCAAATCAGTGTTACAAAAGCTTCAAATTTTTTAAATCACTGGAGTCAGTTTTCTTCTTAATTGGGATTAGCTTAGTCAACTTCCACTGAACTGGAAAAGCACATGTCATTATGATCGTGTTATATAAACGCAAATATATGGCAAAAAATTAATGGACAAATGATTTTAAAAAATTTGAATGATACTCGTACATCAGCTCCTCCTGGAGCATTTGAGTTAATAGAAGAAAACGCAGACTGCAATTCATATAAGGTACGTTCAGTAGGTTGCTGGCGAAATCTGATTTCAGTTGCAGAGTTTAAATTAAATTTATTTATTTAATTTATTTCAGTTTTTATATTTGTATTAAATTAAACTAAATTAAACGTCCAGTCCAGCACCAGTAAGATGAGCCAATACTTACAAACCTCAGTAACGATCTGAAAGTTTTAAAAAGTTTCACAAAAATATATGGCAAATGGATATCGCTCAAACGACTTAAAAAGTCATGAAACAGTTTTGGTTTACAACTATTGGTGCGCATCTAAGTTCTCGCTGTTTTATTTTCATAAAAATGCAACTTTATTATGGAAACATGTTTACAAATGATTCACTGCCCATCGTTAGCTACTACCTTTCCCCATCTTTCTGGCAAAGCTCGAATTTCGTCGCGGTAAAACTATTCATCTTTTGAGGCTATCCACGAATCCAGCCATTCCTTGATGTCGTCATATGAGTGCAACTGCTGGTCAGCCAAACCGTGTGCCATCGAACGAAATAAGTGATTACCGGATGGCGCAATATCTGGATAATATGGCGTATAGGGTAAGGCTTCCCTTTTCAGCTCTTCCAGGTAGGTTTTAACGGGCTTGGCTACGTGAGGCCGAACATTTTCAAGCTGAAGAATCACTTTTTCGTGCCTCTCCGCGTATTGTAAGCGTTTCTCGCGCAGAGCTCGGCTCAATTGCATTCATTGAAATCGTAACCTATCCCCAGTGATGGTTTCAACAGTTTGTAAAAAATAACACTGACCTGGTTTCGCTAAATACGGAGCATAAACTTCGCGGCAAGAATATTCGGCCAAGGCAACGATGTAGTAGCATGACCGGTCAGCTCCCATGACTTTCTTTTCATTGGAAAAGGGGGCTGCCGTTACAATACGATGCAGAAACCCTTTTTTTTTGTCCCTGAAGCAGTTGTTCACAGGTGCTCAATATCCCTTGGTTTCAACTCATACGAAACCCAACTTCCTTGCTTGAATCACTCCCAACTCATGCAATTGCTTGAATATTGCTTGGCGGGTAACTCCCAATACTGAAGAAAACTCTAGCTGCGTATGGATTCCCGTCTAGCAATGCCTTCAATTCAATGTCTTCCAACGTTTTTCGTCTTCCTTCATGCGTACGGTCGTCAACATCAACATCACCGTCTTTAAAGCGGCGCAACTAATCTCGACACGTTGTTTCACTTAAAGCAGCATCTCCGTAAGTGTTTTGAAGCTCTCGATAAGCTTCAGTAGAAAATTTCTTCGATTGAAAGAAGGAAATGAACACTTCCTGCATATGACGACTATTTGGCACAAAATCATACATATTGACACAAGCAAAAGAATATGACGTCAAAAGAAAATCACTATTGCGTCGAGGCGGTATGTTTACCATATGCCAAAGCTTGGTTCATGACGTTTAGGTTATGGCAAGAATCGACTAGCACTTACAGCTGGCGGCATCTACTAGCAAACAGCCAATTGCGCACCTAGAGAATATCATAGCATTGTGATAATTTGTAAAATATGAACTAATTAATTACATAACCACGCTTTTATTAGCACCTTCCAAACAAACTTTATAATTTCTCCCATATACTCGTGTTCCTGGTTTCATATTCTACCTTATACTGAAGAATTTAGTAACTTTTCAAGCATCATTGTTGACAAGAATATGACGATCAAATTGGATATTAATAGTGACATTTACAACGCGATTTTGAATACTCTTCTCGCGGCATATTATGAATTTATCTCATATCAATTTAGGAAATGGTTAAAATTGAAATCATACTTTTTTTTAGAATTTTGACCAACGTGCGTATTGCTTAACAGTAATAGTGCCATTAGTAATTATCAGGCAACTCTCGTTTAGCCTTTTACAAAACAAAAAACCGGATGATCCAGTTTTATTTATCTTTTGTGAAGAATTGCAAACCTTAAGTGTACTCTTTGCTTAAATTATTCAGCTAGACAGCATACGGTTCCGTTTTGCCGTATTCAACAACAGTACAATAGTTGGAGAAGAATGTAAATTTTCGTAAATATTTCATTAGCAAACAACGTCAAGTTTGGGTTTATGGCGGAAAATTGGAAATGTACAAAACTTTGGACTTAGGATAACGCTTCATAATATAAATATTCTTCCCTTGAATTAACCATGATAGCATGTAATACACACGCATAGCAATCTTTTATTTTCACTAAAGAATATTTATATAACAGATTTAATTAAAATTTCAATTATCTCATTTTTCATTTCCTCCAGAAGACTCTAATGGGGCAAGTTCTTATGTCCCATTCAAAAACACTAAATTACTCAATAACTAAGAATTCTTATGGAAACAATATAATACATTTCCTAATCAACATAAATGTTCGTTTATAAAAATAAACTAATTTATTATGTTTGTGCTTGAAGGATAATGTGCTCAACCAAATGCAAGGAGTTTCTATAGATATTATGTGTATTTCCTCAGGTGGGATTGACGCTACACCTAATTCTGATGCAAAGGCTGACGTAGGAAATACACAATTTGGCAGAGCCTTAAATTATGGACTGTAAGAGCTTAATGTTGTTTAATCATGTTAAGTAAGAATGCATTCTTGAGCACACAAATGATGTTTAATTCAAAGAGTAAGTAATAAAACTGCCACTTTGCTCGACATGAAATTGTTGTTTAGCTTAGAAGGCTACTTGATAGACTTGACATATGATTTAATTCCACTGAAATGACCAAAATAATTCATTAATATTTCAATACAAATATTCTTTAATTTGAGGGAAATCTGTTGCCAGTTCAGTAAACACCGACTCAATGTATATTTACATTTTGTAGTCGATTCCATAACAATTTACCATTTATTGACTTGCACTTAAATAAACAGACATTCGATGATTAGGTGTTCAGTTAGAGAAGCAAGTCATCCTTTACGGGTACATCATTATACCTTCAGTGGTAGCGATGTGGATATATATTATTTGATATACGGCAAAAATATAACATCCAGAAATGTAACACTTAAAGATGGTTGGACCATCTGTCTGACTGGCTGGAAGACTGACTAGCTGGCTGGCTGACTGGCTGGCTGGCTGAGTGACTGGATAGCTGGTTGGCTAGCTGGCTGGCAGACTGGCTGGTAGACACGATAACAGCAGCAAATTTTTATGATAAAAACTTGGTAAAGCCTAATAATAATGAAACTCGATCGGTTATCATGCCGCTTGTGGTGCCTAACATATAAATGACCGATTAAATCCATATATTGTTAGGTTCACACATTTTGTTCGGTTTTGTATTAAATTCAGTCGAACTTTGTCCATATTATGGGTTTGCTAAGTTAACTCTCTTACAAAATGGCTGATTCCCGAAATTCTATATTGTAACTCATAACACGCAGACAGCAGCCAACTGAAGTTTTGTTCATAATTTTGCTCAATAAGTCTTGGCAAAATTTGAGAAAATTGATCGGCTAATCAATCCCTTCTGCTGCATCACATGTAAATGACAGATTTAAGCCACATATTGTTGGGTTCACACATTCTGTTCGGTTATACTAAATTCAGTCGAGCTTACAGATTTGCTAAGATAGTGTCTAAGAATGGAAATGGACGGCATAAGAAACGAAATGGACGGCATTCTGAGACCCCCCTTACAAATTGGTCGATTTACCAATTTCCATATTTACCGAAATTCCATATATTCCCGTAACTGCTAATATGGAGAAAGCAGCAAGCTGAAGTTTTGTCCATGACTTTGCTCAATAAGTCTTGGCAGAGTTTAAGAAAATATATCGCCTAATTAATCCGTTCTCTTGCATCACATGTAAATGCCAGATTTAAGCCACATAATCTTAAGTTCCTATTTTCTACACTGTTCTACTAATAGATTA
Organism: Philornis downsi; assembly: GCA_019455685.1. Classification (NCBI taxonomy): domain Eukaryota; kingdom Metazoa; phylum Arthropoda; class Insecta; order Diptera; family Muscidae; genus Philornis; species Philornis downsi. Next base: position 979,859 of record JAHXMU010000570.1, read on the forward strand.
ATAATAATTAGATTTGGTACGCAATATGTGCTTGTTAGAGTATTTTTCAAGAATAAAAAATGCAACACATTACGTCGCTCCATTCGGGTATATCCGATACAAATTGAAAGATTTTACGGAATTCAATATTTTCCCTATGAATCTTACACCGTAGATGACAACAACCCACTTTTATACCTATAACCGAGAGAAGGAATGCCGTTTTTAAAATGAAATTTGAGATGGCAAAAGTTTAACGCCCAGAAGACAACTTTTAAAGTATTAACTATTTTTTTGAGTTTAATGGCTTTCTATAGACTTATAAGTCGATTAATCGACATTTGTCTGTCTGGATGGCTGGCTGATAGACACGATATCTGCTGTTAATCTTCATGTAACTTCTTTAAACTTGGTACAGCCTAATATTTTTCCTGTCCACCCATTCTAGTCACCCTCATACATATTGAGAAATTTTCCAAAACTAGATTTCTTCGCTGTAACTCCTCGTCCATAATATTGCATACATACATATATTGTTAGTTGCACTACGTAAAAACTTAGATTCATATCTTCTTCTTAAATGGCGACTGAAATAGATATCCTTATCTATTATACGCCGCCCGTAGAAAATAATTCCAAGCGCTTCGAACTTCTGCGCTTTTCCTCCAATTCGTCTCACTTAGCTCCGACACCATTTCAAAAGATTGATCCTTCCAACGGCGTTTCGGTCGCCCCTTTCTGCGCCGTCCATCGAGTTCGCTGTCGAAAACTTTCCGTGCCGGAGCATTTGGGTCCATCCGCACAACATGATCCAGCCAAAGAAAGCGTTGTATATTAATGCGTTTGTCCACGTCGATGCCGGTTATGTAGCTCATACAGCTCATTGTTTATGCGACTCCGATACTCTCCGTTAACGATAATGGGTCCATTTTATTTTACAGAACTTATTGGTTTTGAAAAGAATACTTGATCACACTTGATCAGAAAGTTATTCATTACGGCCTGAAGGGTTGAAGTCGGGATCACATCAAATATTGTTTTAATGAACTGTTTCAATTCAGTCAAATTCCTTGGTTTCGTTCTGTATAGTTCTTGCTTGACATAACACCATAAAAATATCTGGTGCAGTCATTTCAGGTAACCTTGGGCGCCAGCGGAAAGTGGAGTTTCTGGATATTATTTTGCTTGGCAATTTTCGTTGAAGCTCCGCTTTAGCCGGTCTACCTATGTGTGCAGTCGCTCCATCTTACTGGAACCAAATACTGTTGACACGGCTACGCCTTCGGCGCAATTCTAGCTAAAAAAAAATTCTTCAGCATATTTAATAAGAGTCCCCATTGACAGCTGACAGCAGCACCATTCTTGCTCCACTCTTTATGCAGAATTCACCCATTTTATGTTCGATTCTGTACAAAAATGTGATGTAGGTCAATATATAGCAACTGATTCGCATAGCAACTTCTATTATCTACTTCTCAAACACTGTGAACGTGAAAAATGTTAATATAAACATGTTGTTATTTTTATTTTGTTTGATCATAAATGTATCAGATTCATTCATGTTTCACAACATTTGCGATTCATTCATGTTTCCAAACATTTTGGTTGATTTGGCAATAAGTTGCTGCAACAATTAGCGGTTGCTTGGGAATTGCAAACATAAACAGCGTTATATTTATGCCGTGAACGACAACGTTTCATTGGAAGTTAATCAGCATGTTGAATGGATAAAATTCGCGTATGGCAACTTGTCATCAGGAGCATTAAATAGTAATTGGTACAGTGTTTATCAACATGTAACCCATTTAGTGTTACCAGAACGCAACTTTTTAGTGCTTTCTTTGTATTTTTGTCCGCGCTTTTTCTTTTTTTCAGGGACCGTAACAGTTATAAGAGAAATGATGAAAAAATCTTATTTAACCATTAACATTAACGAATTTAAATAATGGTTAAAAATAACCATTATAGTGAGATATATATTATTTTGGTCACCGTAACCAATTAAAATGAGAAATATTTTTTTTTGGTCATGAATAACTGTTATAGCAACCAAAAGGAATTTTTTGGTTAACAATAACCATTATCCAAAGAAATTTTTTTTTTTTTTGTTATCGCTACCCACGTAAAGGGTAGGCTATATTAAATATCTTTGGCAAAATTAAAAAACCGTCTTTTATTTTATAAATAAAAAACATTTTAACTTAAAGTTATTTTTAATTCAATTCTTATCCGAGTACATATTTATATTTCGAAAAAAAAAAAAATATTAATCAAATTAATTGTGCAATTCATTTCATTATTATTGAATGAACCAGGCAATAGAAAATTATTTTCATTATCTTAAAGAACTAGGTTTTTTGTTTAGTTTTACGAACATAAGCGATCGCAATGAGTCGTCTGAAAGGTTACATCTAAGATCACTTAGTACAAGTCTCAATGCAGAAAATGCTCGCTCGACACTAACTTGAGTTGCTGGTGCGGCATGAACAATGTCTGTCAGTTGTTTGAGAAACGGGAACGCACATTTTTTTTCCTCCTAGTATTGCAGAAGGTTGGCATCGACATCAACTCTTCCCTCCCAGTAGGTGTCGATTTCGGCAAAGGTTTGAATTAATAGTGGCTTTCTATGCACGCTTGACGTTTCGTCCTCTGACGACGAGTCAACTTCCAAGCTTCTTGAAGTCCGACGAACATAATAAGTAATAAACATAATGATAAATTGTAACAACAAAAAAGCTGAAGTTAAAGTAAAAGCAATGATTTGATTATGGCAAACATTTATTTCAATAGTCAACGATGAGAAAGAAAAATTTTTAACTAACTGATAACCAAAAAAAAAATTTCTTTGGATAATGGTTATTGTTAACCAAAAAATTCTTTTTGGTTGCTATAACAGTTATTCATAACCAAAAAAAAAAAATATTTCTCATTTGAATTGGTTACGGTGACTAAAATATTATATGTATCACAATAATGGTTAAAAATTCCCTAATAAAGATAAAGGGAATTTTCGCGTAACCTTTTCGTCTGAAAAAAAAATAACAATTATTTTCCGTCCCTGCTTTTTTCCTTTGAAGCAAAATATCTTTTCTTGAAGATGACGCCTTTGGGCACACTGTGCGCTGCTTTCCTGACACTTTTTTTTTAACTTTTACAACAATTTCAATAGAGTTGGCGCCTTTTTGCTTTTGCTTTTTTTACGCGAAAAAAAAATAATAAAAAATAATGAATAAAAATAAAAATATTTGAATGGGAGGAAATGGTGTTGTTATACGGCAGATTTTTCGACATTATTCCAAGTATGCAATATTATGATATTAACAAAAGTCTAACTTGCTAAAGTCAATACATCAGGATTTACAAAAGAAAATATTAAATTCATTAAATCGGGCAATTTATAAGGGAGGAACTTCATTCGTCCATTCAGGACTCATTCATTCTCAGAACTAAGTTGAAAAGTACAGAACTGCTTGAAAAGTATGAAGATAATGAAACATGGCTTCAACATGTCATTTGCGTGGGACGTACTGAAGGGACTGCGGTTATTTTAAAATTTTAGCAGATATTATCAAACAAAACTGCTGGGGTGCAGCAGGATACGTATAAGGAGTCATAAGAAAAAAATTAAATTTCACAAAATTTGTCTATTTGTTTTGGAGGTACCACAAGAGGAATGACAATGCCGTTCCATTTTTGTTATCAAATATTATTTATTTTTTTACTGAACTTTGTGAAACTGTATAGAAGATATGAACATAAGAATACTGGATCCATGTATCAGTTACTTGTTTTGGGGGTACCAGAAGAGGTATAGTTAGCTTACCGATTTTCATAAATTTCACCAAGAATTGTAGAGCAAACAATGAATAAACATTCAGGTCACTACAATCTTTGTGTTAGGAGTAACAAAAATAAAATTTAATTTCGAGAAATCGGCCAATTTATATGGTAGGTGTCGGAATGGTTATGACAATGCGATCTGTTTTCATTCGTTGACATCACCAAAGCAAACCCTTAACTTGTACCAAATTCGACTGAATTTAGTATGGCGAGATTGGGATAGAAGATATGAACATACAGTGCCGTTCACTTGAATAGCACCCCCTTTAAATATTTTTCTATAATCAATTTCTTCTAAAATAAAAACTATAACGAACTGGTTGTGCTTTTATAAATCATATTCCACTTATTTGCTGTAATCGTATAACATAAATTTTCTTTCACTTTAATGAATTAAGTACTAAAACATTAAACACAAAAAAAAGTCAGAAATTCAATTTCAGTTTTTGGTTCATTTGAATAGCCTCCCTTACAAAAATTTGATTATATTGGTACACGAAAACATCAGTTCTAAATTAAAGGTACTATTGTTTGCTTACATATAATTGAAAAATAAGTATAATTTATTAAGTAAAATCTAGTTGTGGGTGCTTCTGTTTGGTAAAGAATCACACAGTTTTTTGATTAGGTCCAGCGAAATACACTACCAAGCCTGTTTAACTCCATTAATGAGTTTACTTTTGCTTGAAAATTGCTTGCCTTATTCGTATACTTTCCGTACTAGCCATCCCCAGACGCTTTCAATAATGTTTAAGTCTGGAGAGTAAGGCGGCCAGTTCATAATCTCAACTTTTTGACCTTCAGTCCATGATTTGAGAACTTTTGATGTGTGGATTAGCGCATTGTCATGCTGGAATTTCCATTCCAAGTCTCCAAAAGCATTTTTAACTTCAGGAAAAGCTTTTTTTCAGCATGGCTTTGTATGGAGACGCATTCATTTATGCATAGAGTAACTGGAGCTCTATTGTGACCATACCATAACTCCACCTTCTGGTTGTGTAATCTATTGAGTAGAGGTTCAACTCTTTTTACCGTTGATACACCTGCACTTACGCCAGATTTTTCGTTGGTTTTGGGCAGCAGAGTCGTGTGAATTTGAGGAATATCTCAGAATAGTCCTTTTGTCAGCGGCTGTAATAGTTCTGTTCGACCTTTGATATTATTTCCATTGCCTTCGGTGTCACGTAAATATGTCGATATAATTTTGCGACTTCTATTAGTTTTTCTGGCTATTCGATGAACAGGAAGTCCACACTCCTTGTAGGTTTTAATTTTGGATCTTTCCTCGACACTCAAGGATTTAGCTCGGCTCATTTATATTTAATTATATACAATTACTGTTATCCGATCTGATTTATGAGGATCTGCAAAAGACTTTCACACTTAAAATGATTGCCACGTAAGGGGTGCTATTCAAATGGACCAAAAAAGGAGAACACATTTTTCACTCAATTAAAAGAAAATAGCGAATTAAAGTAACGGGACATTTCCAAGGCTTGAAATTTTTAGTAGGTGAGGCGTGAAAGTAGGAGAAACAAATAAGTAAAAACTGAACCGTTATGTGAAGTGTACTTTAAATAGTAGTCACTATTGTTAAATGATTAGGGTGGCGCTATTCAAGTGAGCGCAGTGTAAGAATATTTGTATTATTAATTGTATGGGAAGCTGCAGATTTTTTTCCAATTTTATCAAGAATAATAGATGACAATAATGTTGAACAATTCAGATCACTACAGTTTACGAATGAGGAGTTACAGCGTAAATATTGAATTTCGAAAAATCGATCAGTTTGCATTGTTGAGGCAACAGACGAAGCTGGGACATGTAAACCATTTACAGCCCCTGGCTACAACCTGGAAATAATATTACACCATACAAAATTTTTGCACCTTTTATAAAGATTAACCGCAGCTATCGTGTCTAACAACCAGACAGACAGATATTGCCCAGTTGTGTTAAAATGTTAAAATGCCCTGAAACACAGTTCGTCAAATGCTATTTGGTACCTTGAAGGCAACCTTTTGGGTGTTACATTTTTGCCGTACTAAGTGATATAGGCCTTCATCACTTCCGGGAGAAAGTATAAAAAAAAAATTATTTAAATTCACAAAAAAGTCGACTATAATGGAACAAATTAAACGCATAGTAAAACCTTTCTGGATTGGTCTCCGTTTGCACTGGCTCACCGTTATAAGACCGTTTCCGCCTGATGTTGTCGTAAGCAACCCACTATTCTCCTCCGCTCCAGAAATGGTGCAATTTTGTTGCGAATGACGGAAGGAAATTCTATTCATGAGGCTTTTTTGCATTAACTTGTGTGACAATTATATAGGGTTATCCATTTTTTGGTTTTAAACATGAAGTTAAATAAAACACAACTCATGAAGCTTTGATTTCCATAAAACTTTTATTTCATTACAAAGCTTAAACATCGCCATTATGTATGAAATATAATGCCATTTAAATGTCCTGCTCTGAATTGGATCCTTTTTTTCCTCCAGCATTATTTTCGGAAAAATACGGCCCATTGACACCTTCAGATTATATTGCGAACCAAACCGTCACTTTTTCTGGATGCAATGATTTTTTCACAATCACTTCTGGGTTCTCCGAGCCCCATAAGCGACAACTATGCTTGTTGACGTAATCACCGAGAGAGAAATGAGCTTCGTCGTTGAAAAAAATGTTGTTCGATTGCAAGTCCCCTTTTGAATCTAGTAGATTCTAGTAGTAGTAGATGTTCGCTTGTTGAACAATCCATATTCGTAAATGGTAAACTTTTCACTTATTAAATAACACTTCAATTATTTAACGGCTGACAAACATGTCAGACTGGCGGTTTTGAAACCACAAAATGGATAATCCTATATGCTATTCAACTGTTTTAAATTGTTTTCTATGTAGTGCATAATTCCTGAGAAATTAAAAAAGTGCTTACACGATGGTCGGATTTATTCTGTTGACATTCTTGACATACTGTCTCAAAACTAGACGACCTGACGTATGGTTGGACGTATGGATGGTGCCAATAATTTCAAAGACAATATTTTGTTGAAAAGTGGCAACGTTATAAAACATTTATTTTAAGTTTGAAGCCACCACGTTGTTTAGTATTTTTATTAAACATTAAACAATCTCATTGAATTTGTAAACATGGAAAAACTTGGCCATCGTTATGTAATTCAATATTCCCATTTGAGAGGTCTCAGTCAAACCAGTATTGAAACCGAACTAGATTTTACTCTGGAGGAGTCTACCTCGCTTACGACTGTAAAATATTGGGTAGAAGAGTTTAAACAAGGCCGTACGAGCTGCCAAGACCAACACCGCGGTGGGCGACAAATTAAGGTGTTCACTCCAGAAGCAGTTGAGAAAATCCACAAAATGATATCGGACGAACTTCGGCTGAAAGTGCATAAGCTAGTTGAAATAATAAGCATTTCAAATCGTGGTATGCATCGTATATTGTATCGTATACTCGTATGTTGCGTTTTCATATTTATTGAAGAAAAATTGAAAAGAAGAAAAAATTTATTTTCTCATAGCTGGCGTCCATATTTGATGCCCGATCAGGCAATACTGAGTTAAGCAATCACAAAACTGTCTGAGTAGTTATTTGATTGAATATAAAATTTTATATTTTTAACATCATCTAGCTCTCATATAACACGAGGTAGAGATTACTTAATTCATCGATGAAAAAATAATAGTGTTCTTTTTACTACACCTCACATTTTGCAACACATGGTTGGCTGTACCTGCTCATGCCAATTAAGGAAGGCATTGATAGGACTTTTCCAGCAACGTTTGCATTTTCATATGGAATAAGAGGCGGAAGTATAAATAATTTAATTTAGATGTTTGGTAAAGAGCATTTAAGTATGAAAAGAATTTGAAAACTTAAAATATAAAATTAAACGACAAAGAAGCAAGTTGAGACCGGTCATGAATTTTAGAGAACATTAACTTAGTATAAGCCTTAACGTCTTGTCAATGATTTTAGAAGATAATGTCCACAAGTTTCTTTACAAGCTAATGTCTACAATTTACTTGTAACGAAGGTAATACCAGTCTTAACAAATTAAGAATATAATGGCAAGGACGAATCTATTTTAAACCACTTGAATGAACCTGTATCTCATGTCTGCTTTTGATTTACTTGTGCTGACAAACATATGTTGCTTGTATGACGATGCTTGATATCAGTATGTTGACAGAAATGTGAAGCCACCGTCAACATTATTATTTCCACTCCACTCCAATGACCACTTCAAAAACCAATAGCTACATATAGGTATATATGCATGTTGTTAAACACTCTGCCAGTGCGAAAGTCAAATATCTTATTTATTTAATGTGAGGTGCATTGGAAAAATAAATATTTAATGTGAAATAATATTTTAATAAGTTTATTGGCAACCTGAGCCGCAGCCAGGACTTCATTCAAACAATTTTCAATAATTTTTCATAAATCACAAAAACCGCAGAAGAGACTTTTATGAAAATTGGCAGGTTTAACAACTGTGTGTAATATATAACAGTAGAAGGAATGAAATGTTTAAACTGAAAATATCTTTTTTATAATACACTAAGTGAGATTAAGTGAGAGAATGTTATTAATGAAGCGCGCTATTCAATTTTTTGATATCACCAAATTCAAGAAATAGTTGTAAAATATAAGATGCGTTTTTTTTTCTAGTCATTTTCCTTTATTGCATCATTTTTTTGGAGTTCAACATAAGTATTCAAATCTTAGTCCTATCTTAAACCAAAGTACCCTGCCATTGCGGAATCTTATTTTTGGTGAGCCAAATTTTGTATCACCGGACCAAGTCTAGCGTGTCCTTTCTTTTTAGCTGGATATGAGACCGTTGAGGCCAAAAATGTTAAAGGTTTTGAGCGAGTGGGTTCGATTGGGAGGACGACTTCAATATATACGACCTGCTTAATTTTCTTATTTCCTCGGAATTATAAGGAATGTTTAAATCCTTGTGTATGTTATCATTCCTAATATACCATGGGGCACCACAAATTTGTCGGAGGATTCTCGATTGTTTTCTCTGTAGCTTATTTATATTAGAAGCCGATAGCGTTCCCGACTACTGGATGCCATATGTCCATATTGGCTTCAATATGGTTTTGTAGATGGTAATTTTATTTTCCAAACTGAGAGTAGACTGGGAGCTAATAAGCCAGTGGAGTTGAGCCATTTTTAATTTCAATTGCATGATTTTTGAGTCAATGTGATTTTTCCAGGTGAGACGTCGATCAAGGTGAATTCCCAAATACTTGACATGGTTATGAACGGGTATGGTACTACCGTGGAGCCCTATTCACAATTGATTCTGTCTAAGAGAAAATGTACCCTGTACACTCTTAGTGACATTTACTTTTATCTTCCACTTTTCGAGCCAAGATTCTGGTGTATGAATATGAGACTGCAGTTGTCTACAATCCATTAATGGTCAAGTGCTAGTGCTCATAAATCATCAGCGAAAGTTGAAGTTTGAATTAGGGAATGTCAGAGGTGCAGATGTTGTATAGTATAGGGCTTAGTATACCACGGTGGAGAACTCCTGCTGAAATATTTCTTTGAGTTGAAACAGAGTCCTTCGATTTTGCTACAAAAGATCGATTCTTTAGATAGCTCTCCAGGAGCTTTTGAGTATTTGTCGGTGGAAAAGAGACTATTTTGTGAATAACGCCTTCATGTCACACTTTATCAAAGGCTTGGGAGATGTCTATAAAGAGAGCTGAGCAATATTTTCGATCTTCGAATATTTTTCTGATCCGGGTTACTACACGCTGTACTTCTTCTATTGCTCCAATGCCCTTTCGAAATCCAAACTGGTAATCCATGGGTATTGCATGGTTTGCTTCAATATGGGGGTACAACATTTGAAGAAAGACCTTTTCAAACAGTTTAGATAAAATAGAGAGTAAACTTATGGGTCGATAGGATGTAATTTGTGACAGTTCCTTTCCAGGTTTGGGATCATTATTATTTCAGACAGCTTCCATGATCGAGGATAGTATCCAATGCAGGGTATAGCATTAAATATAAATAAAACTAATTTGATAATATTGTGGGGGAGTTTTGAGATCATCTTTGCTCGATCAGTTTTATCTTGTCCACGATTTATTCATTTTCAACGAGAGCAAATTTTTTTAAGACAGATAGACTTATTTTCGACGCATTTGTGACCATTCGGCTACTGATCTTTGGATTCATACGAGAAATTTTATTGTTAGGAGTAAATATAGAGTCATTTTTTAACCGTAGTTTTTTTTTTAATCGAACAAAACACTCAAATTTGCATCATATATTAAAATATTTTATTGGAATTGATAAATTGGTCTTTGCTATTTAATAATAAAGATAAAGATAAATTCATATAAATGTTGTCCGCGGCTCCGCTCAAAATGTCCATTCGGAAGGTCCAATTTTTATTCGTTTTTTCGAGCATTTCGGCCTGTATTCAACATATCCATTGTTTCATGAGCAGTGTGACATGTTGCTCCGTCCTGAGGAAACCACATGTCGACCAAGTTCAACTCAGCCAATTGGGGCAAAAAAAAAAAAAAAAAAAAATTGCGTATGATGGCTCGATATGGTTCGTCGTTGACGGTAACGTTTCTTCCTCGATCGTCTTTGAGGAAAAATTAACCGATAATGCCACCGGCTCATAAACCACAACAGACTGTCATTTTTTCGGGATGCATCGGTAATTCATGTATGGCATGTGGCTGTTCATCACTCTAGATGCGAAAGTTTTGCTTATGTACATATCCGTTCAGCAAGAAAGGAGCCAACATCGATGAACACCTTTTTTCTATAAAACAGCGTATCTTCATTCAGCTTTTGTAAGGCTCATTCACCAAAAATTAGACGTTGTGGTAGGTCATTCGGCTTCAAATCTTGCGTGACTTGAATTTTATAAGTTTTCAATCCCAAATCGATGTGTAAAATGTTCCTTGGGGTTGAGCAACACATGCCCAATCGCTGAGAACGGCGACGAATTGACATTTCAATATCGTCATTGACACTGGTCGCTACGGCTGCAATATTTTCTTCGGTACGCACTCTACGCATGCGAGTCGATGGTGGTCGTATCAAACGATGCATATTTATCACAGAGCACGAATTTAGGTAATAAATTTCAACGATTTGCAATCGTTGAGTATACTGTACACTTTTCACTTTGACAGATGACGTTTGGACGCCATTACCAACCAGTGCTGCCAACCTGAAAAACTTAAATCTTAAAAAATCACCCTATGCTTCTTCCAGATGATCAGTAAATGCTTTCACTTTTTCATCGCTACTTCTTGCTTATTCTCCAGCTTTCATCCGTATTAGAGACTTGGGTTACAGGACGCTGTAGTTGCCTTGTAGCCTTGTACAAGCTATATTCAGTTTTTTGTGTGGCTTTTAGATAGTATAGGTGACGTGCTTCGGAGGTTTCTCTGTTTTTATCCAGAGTTGACCTAACTTTTGAATTCCACTGTTCGAGACGAGCTTTGAGGGAGGAGATCTGTACTTCTGCCATCATATTCTTGCTTTCCTTTTCTCATTGATTATGAATGATCAATGTGACATAAGGAAAATGCAATTTTTGTGACCGACCGTAGCGCGATGGTTAGTATGCGCGACTATCTTTTCCATGCTCGCAAATTCAATCTCCCATATAGCCACTTATCATTATATGAGAGACAGTCACCTCCATGTGTCTGACAAACACTTCGTCAAGTCTAATAAATGTTTTTCAAACTATGACGTTCGAAATCGTCTTTAAACCGTAGCTCTCATTGAGTCAGACTAGGCTGACTGAATGTGAGGCTCATTCCTCATTCATGAGATGTGAGGGAATTTATTAGTTTTTAAGTTGCATTTGTAAAGTTTTGAAAAACGCATTGTTTGCGATAATCTCAATAGAATGAGATCCTGGTTCAAGCCAAATACACGTGTTGAAACTTCATCAAAATTTGAATTGTACCGGAAAAAATGTTATGTTATCAATTTAGTGGAATTCGAATGTTTCCAAGGAACCCAACCATACATTCTGAGGCCTTTCGTTAGCATTTAATGAAGCACTGAAAGCAAAAAGACCCGATTTGGTAAATCGTAAAGTCGTGATTTTCCAGCATGAGATCGTCGGGCCTTAAAAATCTTAGGAAACTTGGCAAACAATGTAAGAGTTTGGATGGGGTTGATGCTACATCTAAGTTATGCTACTGATTCGAAATTAAGCTCTGAGCAAAAACAGATAAATTACTTCCTTGCTTATTCAAAAATTTTCCATATTTGCTATCATATAATTTACGTAGCTTTGATGTACTCAATTGGAATACATAAGCGCGTCCACAACACATTTGGGCTTAAAACTCCATATCTTTCAATCGGTTGTACCAATTGTGTCATAGTCTAAGTTCTGAGAATGAAAATAGGCGACGTTACAACCTTTCTGGTATCTCTCATGTAATTTGACCGGTATATATGTAGAAATATGATTTTCAATTTCCCCATATCAAAATTACTTAAATTCTCATCAATTGTATTGAAATTTTAATTTTTCCTGTGGCACATCCAGCACAAATTTCTTTAGTTAACTTTTGTATTCCTAGATTCGTCATCTTTTATTCAATTGCACTATATTCAGTATGATTGAGCTTCCATGAGGCATTTTGTACTATGATGAAAATTGATTGCATTTCATGCCACTTAAGGTGGTACCATGTATACAAATTAGACAATTTGGCAAAAATCCTTCCTTCTGCATCTCCGAAATGGAAAGCTACAATTTTGCTTCTTTAATTCTGTTTTCATTTAGAATGGTTTTTTGCTGCGTGGGGTGAACGTATGTATATGATAGTCAGTTCACGTGACTGAAATCTAATTCCTGGTTTATACTCAGAAAATGTGTTTAAATCTATTTGAATACCGAATTTGGAAGGACTAAACTTTAAATTTCTGCTCATTTTATAATGTTTTCTGCTCATTTTATTTTATTTCCGCTCATTTAAAAGAATATTAAAAAAAAAGAAGACTGAGATCCTGAGATCATTTACTGAGATCATTTAAAAGAATATTTTGAAAAGAAAACTGAAATCCCTCCCCAATACCAACTTCTCAAGTGATACGCAATGTTTCTGTTCCTCTATGATTCTTTTGTCGTTCCCCATAGATCAATCTCTTCCTGACCTTATAACAAAATTATCACAAAAATATGGGTTACTTCTCTCAGTTCCTGCCTGTTTAGTTCTTACGGTGATGATAAACCTTAAACCCGTCTGTCTCAACAACGGTTTATTTACAAACGACATTTTACGGGAGAAGACCATTGATTATACTGATTTTTCAATTTATCTGCGCCGCTATTATAATTCCTAACTGAATTTTGGGAGAAGCTCATAAAAATTATTATATAAATTAAAAAGGGAAACGATTCAGATGTGATACAAAGTTCTACTTAATTTTCTTGCAACATTTTCATTTTCACATATTATCATAGAAGAAGGGAAAATGTGGACAAGTTTGGAAAGGAAATTAAAAGCAAAAGATAAAAACACGCTGAAACATTGAAGACAAGTTCATGTTGTTCAAACAAATTTCGCGTAAATCAACGTAATAATTGATATCATGTTTCCGGAATACATTTGATTTACTATTTGTTGCCATCAACACACCGTGCACCGTATTGTATGACAACTATACAACATGTTAACCGAATAACATGTGTTAACAAAAATGTATTGATCACATGATATAAACTTGTTGCCAGAAACATGAATACAGATTTAGCGTCAATGTTACCCTTCCACTCTAGTAAACATCCCGAACTCTATATACCATACAAACACTTTATTTCTGTAGTTAAACGCGCTGCAAATTCAGTTTATTCCCAATGCTCATGCTGAATGTTCGTTCAAAATGTTGTTAACGTTGGGAAACGGAATATTTGTATAAAAACGTATACGATTCATTTCATTCACTTCATGAGAAATGTGCTGGAGACAAAATCATATAAAAGGGTGTCCAAACAAGAACGCAAGATTTAAATTTGGCGCCATTCGAAGTGTCATTGTTTGACATTTGAACAATTGTTATTGTTTACTAGTAGCAGGTACGAGGTTAGTAAAAATGGAGCGCTACACGAGTGAACAACGCATTCTCATTGCGAAATTATTTTACCAAAATGGTGAAAGTCTTGCGGCTACAGTTCGCAAATTGCGATCAATTTGGGATCACAATAATGGTCCAAAAGAGTCAACTGTAAAGAGATTAATGGATAAATTTGCCAAAACTGGGTCTGTTAGTGATGTAAAGACAACAACGCGCTTTCGACCAGGTCTATTGACCGAAAATGTCGCAGCTGTACGTGATGATGTCGCTCAAACTCCATCCACCTCAATTCGACACCCAGCTCAGCAAATTGGTGTCTCCAAATTCATTATGCAGCGAATTTTGACGAAAGATTTGCATCTTTATGCATACAAAGTTCAATTGACTCAGGAACTGAAGCCAGCTGACCACGGACAGCGAAGCGAGTTCATTAATTGGGTAATGGAGAGACAACATGAAAATGCTGATTTTGCCGATAAAATCATCTTCAGTGACGAGGCCCATTTCCATCTTGATGGCTTCGCCAATAGGCAGAATTGTCGCATTTGGGGTGAGGAAAATCCTCGAGTGATTCACGAGAAGCAAATGCATCCTCAACGTGTCACTGTGTGGTGTGGATTTTGGGCTGGAGATATCATTGGACTTTCTTTTTATGAAAATGAGACATGTCAAGCGCAAACAGTGAATGGTGTTCGGTATCGTGAAATGATAACCAATTTTTTCGTGCCTAGAATTGAAGAAATGAATGTGGACGGCTGTGATTTCAACAAGACGGCGCCACATGTCATACAGCCAGAGAAACAATTCAATTGCTGCTTCAGTCATTTAAATCTTGCGTTGTTGTTGGGACAAGTGTAACATGCTTATTGAGGAGAAAAAAAATGCTTAAGGAAGGAATAACTGAAAAAAAATGCATCGACAAATATTGTAGCAAACAAAAATTTATAGCTTTCATTTTTGTTGCGGGTTCCTTGACTCTACACATATTGATTAAGTGATTTGATTATTGTAACGACCAAGTCAATTCAAACAGTATCGAATTTGCAATTTCAACAGTATAATATGCAGATTGATACAGCTGACTGTGGGAACGCAATAACTTTTTAACTTTGCAGCGCGTCTTTTTCAGTAATTTTTGGGGACGCTGTGTATCCACAACTGGACAATTGAGTAAATCTGTTGAAAGTAAGTAAGTAAGGTTTCGTTAACAAACCTCAGTTACTTGATTCCCTCAGTACACTCTAATGAATCAATTTAATTGAACGCCTAAAATGCAACTGAGAGAAGAATACGATAGGAAGGGAATTATTTGGTTTGGAAGAAAAACAAGTGAAGTCAGGCGTAACTTATAAGTACTTATAAAATAAATAAATAAAATACTTATAAATAAAAATATAAAACCTTCTACTTTTGATTCAATACGCAACTTGCAAACCATGCAATCCATTGCATAACGGGAGGATATTGTGCTAGACGCATTGCTTGTAGTCCTGTTGCAGATGTGTTTGACTTACACTTCGACCAGTCGAGTACATGCTTCTTAAATGGTGACGTTCGCAATCATCATTACACTCTGGGTAGATAAGTATTATTAGTCGGCTTACTCGGACAAACTCTGAACTTGACGTCGCCCCGAAAGAAAAAAATGGAGGTAAAACCACCAGTTCGAAACGTGAAACCAACTGCGGATAAGGCCTTCACGGCGGGACTCACGTAAAACCCTCGTGTACTTCTGTGGGTCTGTCAACATTGCTGTGATTTCGTGGCCTATGTGGCAAGTAGTGTCATATTGTTGAAGCTGGGATTACGATCTTCAGTCGCGCTTCCACGATAAAATGTCTAACAAACAAACTCTTGAAAAAATATCTTCAAATGAGACACCCTGCTCGCACAAACCTGTCTTAGCTTTAGCACATACAATATCCATACAAATGGATAACCAATTTTTATTTTTTTTCTTGTGGTTTGTTTTATTGTTCTATATTTACGAGTATTACAAATGATTAAATGAGCCCAGAGACGAATTCTACATAACATGGATAGAGTCGATCTATGTTTTGATGTAGCGCCCTACAAATGGATCGTCTGGGCCAAGAATATTCTCTTCTCAAAATTATATTTCTAGTTTAAAATTAGTGAAGTTTCGTGTGTACCTAATAGTTTAATCGCACATTAGTCCTATCGAAAATGGAGCACGTCGAACTATGTTTTTTAATATAAACGAATTAATATTCAAAAGCTATATTTTTTGTTGGCCCCAAGGTCACCTAACCTGACTTCATCAGACTTTTTTTAATGGAATTATGACAAAGGTGAACAAAACGAAATCAAGGAATTTGACGAAATTGAAGCAGTCCATTAAAACAGCAATTAAAGCGATGCCGACTTCAGAAATTCAGGCTGCAATGAATAAATTTCTAATAAGGTATCGCATATGCGTGAATGAACATGGACGTCATTTCAGGTCTGTCATCTTCAAACTCGAATAGTTGAAAAAAATAAAATTTAACTTTCTCTACAATAAACAAAAAAATTAATGGAATACATTGATAAAAAAAAAAGTTATACGAATTACTTATTGTATTACATTTGATGAGCTACCCCGCATCAGCAAAATTTAGAAGTATTTTTCCACATATATGTACCGAAAATAATCGACGTTAATCTAAACTTTGTGAAATGGTTGTAATCAATGTTTAAAGATGGCAAAATATTGTTAGGGTATATAAAAAGCAGCGGCCAGTAAAATCATACTGCATACTACAAGACTAAGAGAATGAGAAGCATGTCACTTTAGAAAATGTATCTATGACCTTATAAATACCAGGTGAAATAAATAGAATGGACTGGGAATTATTTCTACCCTAAACGCTTTCGAAATTGCCTCCAAAAATCTAGTTTTTGGATGTAACGGTTTATCAATTTTTTGGTTCCAAAAGTAAAGTTAAATAAAACTCACATAAAGCTATAGTTTCGATGAAACTTTCATTTCATTAGAATGCTTGGACATTGTCATTATGTACGAAATACAATGCGATTTAAATGACCGCCTCTGGATTGGTTGCAGCAGTGGATGCTTTTGAGTTAGTTGTTGACCACTTTTTCGCACATATCAGGCGGAATCTCGACTCGGCGATAACTTGATAAATGTTGGTTTTCAAGTATTGAAAATTATGATTGAAAATTATTCGCGTAACCACGATCTCTGATGCGGCCCACAGAAGAAGTTTAACTGTGTGAAATCGAATGTTCCTGGCGGCCAATTGACGTCGCCATAACATGAAATTACACTTTCTGGAAACATCTCATGCAACAAACCCAAAATCGGTCATGTTGTTTGACACGTAGCACCGTTTTGTTAAAACCATATATCGTCCAATT
>JAHXMU010000570.1:997191-1037604 GCA_019455685.1 Philornis downsi
TGCATTTAATTGTTATTTATCGTCAACACAATACCAATTGTAAATTCCTAAGAAAGCCTTAATGAATATGTAATAGCGTGCAAACGCTTATAATAGTTCTATCTAATTCCATTTAGAGTAGCAATTAAACATGCATTCGATATCGGGCATATCAACATTTCATTAGTTAAGTTTCAATGCAACAATGAAATCAATCATTTGTGTTTCAATTAGACTTTTAAACATTTACTATGCATTATTAATCAGGAAATAATATTTATACTAATGAGGTATATAATCTTTTATTTATGACGCATTTTAAATCAAAGTGTTGTTAAAAAATGCAATATGCAGATTAAACAGATTATGCAATGCGTAAAATAAAAACAATTTATTATATTTTATCAGCTCATATCTATTATGCACTATGGGAAACAAATAGACAATGAAAAATTCGGCCAAGGCGACAACGTAGAAGCATGACTGGGCAACCTGCATGACATTCTTTTCTTTGGATTTCTGTAATGAATCCATTCTTCATCGCCCGTTACAATACAATACGCGGCATTAGTTGTTTACAGGCGAAAAAACGACGCTTAACGTACGCTTGGCTTCAATTCGTAAGGAACCAAATATCCTTGCTTTTGAGTCATTCGCAACGCATGCAATCAAGCAAGCTTTACCTGCATTGGACACGGATCCTCATCAAGCAATGCCGTCGATTCAGTGTCTTCGAAGGTTTTTCGTCTTCCTTCACGCAAAAGGTCGTCAACTTGAAAATCACCGTCTCTAAAACGACGAAACCAATCTCGACACGTTGTTTCACTTAAATTAGCATCTCAATAAACGTTTTGAAGCTCTACATGAGCTTCAGCCGGCATTTTCTTCGATTGCAAGAAAAAAATCAATACTTCTCACATATGACGATTATTTGGCACAAAATCATATACATAATCACATGTAAAATCACATATATATACGCAACCAAAAGAATATGACGTCATAAGAATGAAACATACCAAGGCGATATGTTTACCATATGCCTAAGCTTGGCTTATGACGTTTAGGTTATGGCAGAATCGACTAGCACTTACAGATGGCGCCATCTGTTGGCAAACAATGGGAACTTAGTTGCGCTCCTTACATATCCATCGATTGTGGTCCATAGAGGTGTGGACATAGGCGCGCATAATATATTTTGACATCACATTTGCTTAATGACATATCCATTGAAAAATATTCAAAAAGTTGTTTCATTAGCGAGATGCCAGAGCTTTTGAACTACTCCACCTTCTTATAATGTATTCCCATTTTCACTGCATATCGCTCTTGAATAACAAATAATATTGAAACTATTTCACTTTTCCAAAGGGTGACTTTGTTTTTCTATTGGCAGATCTCTTCATGGTGCACCAATTTCGTTACACCAACTTTTCTTAGGATAGTGTACGTTGTGTACCAAATCATCGCCTGTCAAGGCGTTTCAGAAACCAGTACAAATATTTCATTCAGACGATCTAATTTATGTATGAGTTCATTCAAATTTCTGAAGCAAACGATGACTAGTAATGAAAGTGGGTATTTCGTGACGACGTGCAGTGAAAACAGTCATGGTCGAATGCCAGTGATCTTGAGCAAACGGTGGCCAAACCAGGATTAATGGTCAGGAAAGTTTTGATGTGTGTTTTTGGTGCTATGAGAGGGAATCATATACTAAAAGCTGCCCTCCTACGACCAAACTCTTAATTGAGACCTGTGTTGTCAGTAATTGCACCGTTTGAAAGAAACAAAGCAGACTTGATACTTCAAACGCTATCTTTTGGGTGTTACATTTTCGCCGTATCAAATGATACATAACTTCATTCCTTCGAGTGAAACGTTATCAATTTTTGGGTTTAAAGTAAAGTTAAATAAATCCCACATAGAGCTATGATTTCAATGAATCTTTAATTTCATTATAGTACTTGGACTTTGCCATTATGTGCGAAATAGAATGCCATTTAAATTGGCGCCTCCAAATTGGTTGCAGCAGTGAGCCCTTTTTAAGGTAGTTTTCGAAAAAACACGTCCCAATGACACCTCCAGACCATAATGTACACCAAAAACTCACTTTTTACGAATGCAATGGCTTTTCCACTATCACTTCTGCATTCTCCAAGCCTCGTATACGAAAATTTTGCTTGTTGATGTACCCATCGTGTGAGGACTGATCGTTATCGTTGAAGAAAATTTTGTTCAAGAGAAAGCCCACGTTTAAATCGTCACTCCTTTAGTAGGGTTTAATTACTCTTACGCATTCTTCGATTGTTACACGATTCATATTCGTAAATGGCAAACCCTACACTAAATAAATAGCGCTTCACACGACAATTATTTAACAGCTGATTGCCTTGCTGATCAGCAATTTTAGAACCACAGAATTGGTAACGCCTTAATTATTCTATTCCTCCATGTTATCAGTTTTGTATTTACATCAATGAAATTTTCAAATCATTTACAAATATACACAATATCTTAAACTTTAAGCACAATAATTAAATATAAGCAACTATGTTGGATACCCAATTCGAAAATATGAATGAAATGAAATGCGAAATGACATATTTTCCTCGTTTAAAGCACTAGTACTCTTCTTTTGTAATGTTAAATTTGTTCATTTGCTCACAGTGACCATCACGACTTCTATTTAATTGTGGAATGACATCAGAAGACGGACGTAACGGCACGTTTTTGTGGACCGCTTTTATATGTGCTATTGGCCTCATATGGTTTGATTTATAACTTAATCATTCAAAGAACACAAAGGCATTTTTAAGGTTTATTAACGAATTTGCAAAATGTTCTTAAGTTTATCGCCTGTCTACCTTTGCGCAAGTAATTTATCACGACTGTTTGGACTTTTGTGGCTTCAATTCTTAGTGCATTAACTCTTATTGCTGCATGTGGCGTTGCTTTAGGTTTGTTGAGTGTAAAACTTAAAAAAAAAATGTTATATACTTTCATTCTTTTGGTGAAAGTATAAAAATATAATTCTAGTGTAACATAGTATTACACAGACCGATTGAGATCTATCTGTAGACTCGATTTAGCGTTGTCTTTTTGTCTGCTTGTCTACCTGGCTTTTCACATATTCGTTGTAGGTTGATTTAATTTTTACTAGACTAAGAGCGAATGCTGTAAATACATTATATCAAGTCACTTTTTTACCTCTTGTCAAAGCTAGAAATTTACATGGAGTTTTTAATACATTTTTTAGCTTAATTGTGTATAAACTCTACTCCATATACGAGTATTCGTAGAGCACCCAGCCAAGTAATTGATATTTGACTGTAATCTTTCCGAATCTTTCTGAAACTGAATGATATTTTATGAATTAAAATCACTATATTATATAGGTGTATAAGGTGTAGTAATAAGAAATTCATTATTTTACCATAACAATGAAAGCTTTATTTAGCATAGTTAGAATGATCGGGTTTAGGTTAAATATGCATCGTTTTGTTCGATAAAGTTTTGCCATTTTAAAGTTAATTCCATCATGCATCTGTAAAAACTGGGACAGTTTCTGGGACAGATCACTGACCCGGATTATATAGTGGATGCATAAGAAACTTCTAACCAAGCTCCTAAAACTCCGGGCGAGTTTATATTGGTCTGTGCCGCTTGGTGATTCCATGATACAACACAATTAATTTCCCATTGACCAAAGATGACCGCTTCTAGGCGATTACTTCTACCAGACTGCACAACTGTTGACAGTGCAAGTCCGAATTAAGAGTTTGGCTGTAAGGGCAGTTCGCAGTAGACGATTCCCTGCCAAACTCACCAAACACACTGCAAAATCTTCCTGACCGTTAATACTGGTTTAGTTTGACTTTTTTGACGTTTCCATTTGACTTTTCATTACTTACTCTTCACTTCTACCAGACTGTACAATTGTATACAGTGCAGGTCCTAATTAAGAGTTTGGTTGTACCAAAACACACCAAACGCTCCGCAAAACCTTCCTGATCGTTATTCCTGGCGTGGTCACCGTTTACACAGGCTCTCGTATATTAGACCGCGATCGTTTTTATTCGATGTTTCCATTATCAGTCACCTTCCGCTTCAGATTTTTCAGCGATTCGAAAATGTATATTCGGCTGCATGAGGTTTTTCCCCCGTTAATTTATATGGCACCAGTACCTCTTTTTGCTGTATCCAGCCTTATTGTAATGGTTTCAAACGGGTTCACCGAACGGTACCTACTCTTTAGTGATGATACATATCGATTTAGCGGAAATCAATGGTTTCTTTATAATTTTAAGACCTGTAAATAAACTTCGTCCATTCTGCATTAATTAACAGCGTTATTGATAAGAACATAGTAATTTACCAAGCCTCTTCCGACATGACTCGTACTTTCCCACCTGCTCAAAAGAATGCTGGATGAAGGCGCAAGTAAGTCGGTTCACTGGACTAAAATTTCTACACCGGTTTTAGGCACACAGACGAAAACTAAGAGGTGTTTTTTATCTTTATTTCTATTAATGCGATTTATTATATTTTAATGTTGGACATCAGTATTGTTTAATCATTTCTCTTTACGTATTAAGGAATGTAAAATCTGTAAGCGTATTAAATCAGAGAATTTCGTTTGAATTGCATTCACCTCTATAATCCATGGTGTGATTAAAATCCTGGACGCAAATAAGAAGGATTCAATTTAGCCATATTTTATTATTTATTCCCTGCCACAAAATGTGTCTGCAATCTCTTGTATATGCAAAATATATGATAAATATAATGCATTTTTAATGGACGCAATTTTATACATCAATATTTCAGTTCGAAAACTGTATTGCAATGTGTTGCAAGTTTCATGTATTCAGACATTTTGTATTGAAATTTATTTTTGTACACTCCACATATGAGAACTATTGTGTTCTTAAGTATGGCATCAACCCAGATTTACAAAACAGCAATAGATTATTTCATTCTTAAATACCGGTTTTAGATTTTCAAGAAAAGTTTTAGAACAGTAAAAGCATCAGAATCCGTTCAAAGTTTTTAATTTCTTTTCTGGAATTTAAATTAGAATTGTATCATCAATATAAGAAATAAACTTAAATAGTGTTCGAAGTTCTTTATGCTATCAGTATTAATATCACATTTAAAATGCTCCATTTCAGAAATATCCAGAAATATAATTGACAGGAATTTTAATATATATTTAGACTACGAATTATGGATTATGGGGAAAAATGATAAATCAATAAATCGGTCAATTTGTATGGGAGGTACCAGAATGGGCATGACAACGTTGCCTATTCAGTACAAGTGATTGAAAGATATGCAGGTAAGAATACATGGATTAAAGCGGTCGTTTGTATGGTAGGTATCCGGTTGATTTTTCCACATTTTTATAGGTGATTATAAGCCAATGTAAGGACAAAAATTTAAGCTACTGAAATCTACCAATTACAAGCTACACAGGTATGATAAAAGTCGAATCGGCCAATAATTATGAGGTGTAGATAACAGAAAGTGTGCGCAATAGCTTTCAGTTTTATTGGGAGACTCTGTGGTAAAGAAAGCTCCACGCGTACTAAACTTAACTAAGTTTAGTGCAACTATATAAGAAATATGGACCTAAGAATATATGTGTTTAATTAGTGATTTATATAGGAAGTACCGGAAAAGGAATGATTAATGGTATATAAATATGACATACAATAGTTGACGTTACTGTAATCTGCGGATGAGAAGTTTTAGAAAGGAAACTGCATTTTGAAAAATAGTTCAAATTTTGTAATGGGAGGTACCAGATATAGTATCAGGAGGGTAGTGTACGATGATGAGACGTATAAGGGGTAATTAAGTATAAGGACTAATTAGGCTAAATTAATTAAACAATTTTATCAGTAGGGGAACACCCCAAGGTGGTATTCCATCTCCCCTACCATGGAACATCACTCTGTTCGTTTGGAAGCCTTCGTTTGAATCATTCCTTTTATACTAAGTTTTAACTATTTTTACGCGTTCTTCGGATGTTAAACGACCGTTTAAATGGCAAACCTTTCACTAAATAAATAGCACTTCAGATGGCTGGGATTTAACAGCTGATAGCCCTGCCAGACTGGCGGTTTTGAAACCACTAAATGGATAATCCATTACAATGAATACTATTAAGCAAGAAGGCTGTGATAGATCGTTAAGGTGGCACCCAAAATCCAT
Source organism: Philornis downsi (assembly GCA_019455685.1). Taxonomy (NCBI): domain Eukaryota; kingdom Metazoa; phylum Arthropoda; class Insecta; order Diptera; family Muscidae; genus Philornis; species Philornis downsi. Next base: position 1,003,387 of record JAHXMU010000570.1, read on the forward strand.
CTGCGAAATTTTAAAATTTGCGAGGCCAATATTTGCTAACCTCATTTAAAACTATTATCTGAGGAACTTAGGTTAAATCTGACAACTCGCAGATATAGCGAATTTATATTATAGGTAGTATCGATATATGGTAGCGTCATATCGACGTTCATAGGAAAAATATCTGTTAAATCAATATATCTTTGTATAAGCGTTTTGAAAACATCTGCATAGCAAGGTCTGACTTTGAGAATTTATTACTACTCATAATAACTAACAAGATGGTATTTTTAATTTGAGGTACTGCACAGAAATACACGCACGAATTCCTACACTACTTTTGACATTTTACAGACACACCGGCAGAAGGGCGAATTCTTATGTAAATCAGTTCATCTAACTGAAATTTCTATGCTGGTTCTGCAGTATCAAATAATACATTTCTTTATTCTTTTCGGTTGGCGATATTAGCTGTTACATTTTATATTGTGGACCATAGTTTAATGCTAAATTTATCCACAATTTGATGAAGCGTAATAAGATAGCACTTCTGAATGCAAATTCAGTCCTAAGTTCGATCCAAATTAGTTGACAATTATCCCATCTGTTATCGAAAATACACTTTCTATTTGTCTCTGCAGTGCGTCAACGAAATAGTAACAAAATGCTTTAAAGAAAAAGATTACACAAATACGGATTTCATGAGAGCAGGAGAAGATAAATAAATCACATAAGCGGTACTTAATAAGTGCCTTAAATGGCTGTAATAGCCAATGATTGGAGTACGAAACAATGGCGCAAATATGTGAGCTAAATTTATACGCAAGTGGGTAACATGAACTGATTGCTATTTCTACGAAAATAGTGTTTGCTGTTCACGTGTACAGGTTTTAAGTAAAGTGTACAAGGACAACAATGTATGTGCTGTAATGTCCGATTTATCGATTTGTTTGCGTTTTCCGATACGTTTTCGGTTTCGGAAACGTTTACGGTTGTGTTTATATACAACGTTGCAATGGTGACATATGAACTGAAAATTAATTGTTTGACAATTGTAAAGTTCATCGCATATTGTGAAGAGATCTAGAAACTTCCTTTCAATTTTACATCTCAAGCGGATAAGTTCTTCTTAGAGTGGGAAAATAGTGAGACCAAAAAAATCAAAATTTTTCTTAATAATCACACACTTAATGTTAAAAAATCGAGGCAATGTGAAAAATATTGCTAAAGGTAATTCGAGAAGTTAATAACTTATTTCTCTTAATTCTAATACATTCATTCTTCATTAAAATTAAACTTGGCGCAGAAGCGTGTACATTTCTCATTATTTCTAACAAAATAATTTCAACATCTGCAACAACACGGTGCATCGAAACGTTACAATGCACCATACGTTGATGTCTATATTGCAGACGCTTCAGAAATAATCCAGACTTTGAAAATGACTGCATACCGAGAAGTTTATATTTTCAAAGTAAAAAATTTGCCCCATTAAATGTGTAGCCATAAAAATATTTGCGTGCATTAGAAAACGAAACCTTACGCTTAACTGAACTTTTCAATTTAATGGCTAAAATTGATGACTATTAACTGTTTCCTACTTTCGCTTTGATACATTCACTCCTATTTTGATTAACAGTAAGGTATTGATTTGCAATTTGTTATTTTGGTCTGGAATTTATTTAAGGCAAAAGGACTTCAGTTTGGGATCAAAGAAATGTTCAAAGAATTTCTAAAATGTTGTTATGCGTTGTTGTGTGGATACAATGAAAACAAACAAACAAACATTTAATTATACAGGAAATGGAAAAATTGGTATCATTCTGTAAAACTTATTAATCCCATTGTTTTAGGATCACCTGCTGAGCGATTTCGTAATTTTTGATGTGTAACGGTAAAGAAATAATGAAAATTGAACGCAAACATTGAGGATAATTGCGTTTTACAATGAAGGAAAAAAATATAAAATGACAAAATAAGAATTAATTGGATTCTTCGCATTCAAGCCGTCTGGCCATAACACCACGTGCCAATATACACTCGTATTTCGATTGATCTACATGGCCATAATCACGTCTGATTTAAGGTTGTTATTGCATACAAAATTGGCCAAGTTATTATAATTAACATTGGATTCGTTGGGCGCACTAAAGGATATGTGATGTTAGAAATTATGGAATGAAGTATTTACTAGTGCAGAAATTTGCGTAGACCTTTGGCCTATCTGCATTATGAATTGGTGTAAAAGTGTAAGGGATGCAAAAGGGAAATGGTAATTCGTTATATTCTTAATAACAAACTCACCGAATTAATGCACAATTCTGCATTTAGTAGAATTGAGTGAAAGAAATGTGTTCACGAATACGTAGGTTTAATTAGATACAGAAAAGGGGACATTATACTGCCGATTTTTTTTTTACATTTTATCATGCCTCACAATTAAATTCTACTGCCAAAAATTTCAAGTTACACTAGTCAACGCATTTTCACAGGGAAACATTGAATTTCGAAAAATTTCTTAACTTGTGTGGGAGATACCCGAACGGTCATGTTACTTCACTCTATTTTCATGCTCAGAACCGAGTTTATCGAACACCTCAAAAGCAAATGCTTTAAAAATATATGAAGTTAAGAATATAAAATCTAAATCGGTGTTTTATATGGGTAGTAACAGAAGATTACCTAATCTATCAAAATGTTATCAAATTTTGCAAGACACACCAAGGCAATAAAAATGTAGGTACCAATCTGCGAGGTAGGAGTTACCGGGAAGGCATTGAATTTCGAAAGATAGTTCAATTCATATGGAAGGGACCAGAAACCAATTGCGAAATGCGACCAATTTTATTATTATGTAACAGATTCGACTGAAATTATGACAAACGACTAGAAGACATTAACGTAAGGTTACAAGAATTCAACCAATCATTTACATGGAAGGCACCAAAAGGATCATGGCTAAAAGATCCTTTTATTTTTCAAATTTTACCAAGAATCAACAAAGCATTAAAGACTTAAATAACGGACTAAAATTAGGACTGTTGCTTTCTACGCTTTAGAATTTACAGAGAAAAATTTGACTTTGTTTTCATATTTATTTGAGTTCAATTTGATTGGGAGGTAAAAGACTGTACCTCCTAATCAAATTGGTCAATTTTTAAACATGAAATTTTTTTTTATTTAGTTCGGTCTTTTAAGTTTTTGAGGTTGCCAGCACTGGTTGGTGGTGACGTCCAAACGCCATTTGTCAAAGTGAAAAGTGTAAAAGTATACTCTAACAAACGAGCAACGATGGCAAATCGTTGAAATCTGTTATCAAAATTCGTGCTTTGTGACAAATGTGCATCGTTTGATACGACCATTTTATGGTCGTCATAATCGACCTGCTGAACCAACATTTCGTGCTGTTATCTCCAAATTTCGCACCAAATTTACTTTGTTGGACATAAAACCATCGACTCGCATGCGTAGAGTGCGTACCGAAGAAAATATTGCAGCCGTAGCGACCAGTGTTAATGACGATCGTGAAATGTCAATTCGTCGCCGTTCTCAGCGATTGGGCATGTGTTACTCAACCACAAGAAAAATTCTGTATGTCGATTTGGGCTTGAAAGCCTATAAAATTCAACTCACGCAAGAATTGAAGCCGAATGACTTACAACGACGTCTAATTTTTGGTGAATGGGCCTTACAAAAGCTCAATGAAAATCCTCTATTTTATCGAAAAATTGTGTTCATCGATGTTGGCTCATTTCTTGCTGAACGGATATGTACACAACCAAAACTGTCGCGTCTGGAGTGATGAACAGCCACATGCCATACATTAATTACCGATGCATCCCAAAAAAACGACAGTCTGTTGTGGTTTATGGGCTGGTGACATCATCGGTTCATTTTTCTTCAAAGACGACCGTGAAAAAAACGTTACCGTCAACGGCGAACGATATCGAGCAATGATACGCAATTTTTTTTGCCCCAATTGGCCGAGTTGAACTTGGTTGACATGTGGTTTCATCAGGATGGTGCAACATGCCACACTGCTCGTAAAACAATGGATATGTTGAGGGATGAATTTAGTGAGCAGCTTATCTTTCGATTTGGCCCTGTGAGTGGCCCCCAAGATCTTGCGACTTAACGCCTCTTGATTATTTCTTGTGGAGTTAAGTCAAGTCGTTAGTCTATGTGAACAAGCCGAACACTATTGAAGCCTTATAGGGTAACATAACACGCGTTATTCGTGGAATACAGGCCGAAATGCTCGAAAAAGTTACGAAAAATTGGAACTTCCGAATGGAAATTTTGAGACGGAGCCACCGACAACATGAAATTATCTTTAAAAATTAATTGGCAAAGACCAATTTATCGATTTCGATAAAAAAATTTTAACATGTAATGCAAATTTTAGTGTTTTATTCGATTTAAGGAAAAAACTGCGATTAAAATATCACCCTGTATCACTTCCCATACAACTTAACTTTATCAACTTTACGATATTCCACCTTTCGTCTGCAATTTTTAAATGGCAACATGGTTTTTTGTTTATTGCTTTTCAATGATTGGCATTTCTACCATTGTGCGTCTTAAAAAATTACTTATTTAACATTATTATTTTTTCACGTCTTTCATTCATTAAATTCAAACGAAGTTTGTGGATATGAAGCATCTGACACATTTATATATAATAATGCAAATGATCCTTCTAGCAAACCCTGGTATCGGCCACGAAAACAGACATGTCATCAATATTTTTTAATAAACTTCCAAACATAAAGCTTCAGAATGTCATGAGTGTGAATCTTTTATTATAATAGGTATAGTTATTATAAAAGAAATCCATTGTTGCATAGAAGACTTTATTTAGTGTAATTAAAATGATCCGATTTAGATCATGTACACACTATTTTGTTCGATAACTTGTTGCCATTTTGAAGGAAATTCCATTATGTCACTCCAACCCCCAACGAATACTGGGCCAGTCCATTTTTACAAGCATCTCGTGAGGCGAATTTTTCACTAGTAAAATCATTCTCCGTAGACAGAAAAACATGGGAATCACTTCCTTCCTGGTTCGGAATATAAATTGGATACATGAGAATGTGCCAACCTGGAGATTCTGGCGAGTCTCAACCGATGTTTGAGCCCTGTAAACCATCGGGAAATGTTTACAATTCTTTTGCTATTGTCGAAAACGGTCCAGTTGTTGTAAGTGATATAGAAGTTTGACTGCAGGGGAGAAGCTCAAAGTACATTATTCATTGCCAACTCCACCACAGCCAAACCTTCCTGACTGTCAATCCTGGCTTGTCCAGCGTTTTGCGCCCGTTCACCGCAATTTGACCACCATTGTTTTCACCCGAAGTCGTCGTAAGTCACCCACTTATCACCAGAAATGTGTCATTTTTGTTGTGATTCAACAGCGACTGGTAGATGGAGATTCGATCAACAATTTTTTTTTTTTTTTTTTTGTTAACTCGCATGGCATCCATACATCAAGCTTTTCTTGTGCAATATTCAGCTCATGGCAATCGAAATGGTGCTTTTATGGCCATCGAAATTGACGATTTCCATTATTCTCCGGATATTATCGGCAATTGGACTTCCTGAGCCTTTTGTGTACTTGACGTTAGAAATACCGGAACGGAATAAGCAAACAAAAATAGAATATTGCCTGTTGCAGTATTAGGATGATAAATACTGTTCACATTTTCAGAAACCTTTCGTTTTCCCGTTTATCGAAGAAAGATTATGTAATATGATCTTTTTCCCATTTGTGATCGGCCGTGTGGCGATGGTTAGTACATGCTTCTATTGTTCGCATAGCCGTAGGTTCAACACCGCATACAGCCAGCTATCATTATTTCAGCGGCGGTCACATAGATGTATTTGAGTAATTTTCGAGTAGTCGAGTAATAGACAACACCGGAATTTTCGTTAAACTGTAGGTCCCAAGTAAGTCGAAGTCGGTAAGTTGAAAAATAGAATGCGTACAAGCTCACTAAATGTGAAAAACTCTCCCATGTCTCATTCATGAGGTGCTTAGGAATTTGGCTTCGTTTTTTTTATTTTCTTTTTGGTGTTGTCCATGTTTGACGCGCGCTTTAACAATACTCAATCAGGGAATCATAAATCTCTGAAAAGCTCTCCCATGTCTCATTCATGAGATGCATGGGAATTTGTTTTTGTTTTCTTTTTTAATAACTTTTTGCTGTTGTCTATATTCAACGCGCGCTCTAGGAATACTGAATCAGGGAATCACAAAACTGCCTGGGAATCACAAAATGTAGCCTTTGTAGTGCCATCTAGCGTTATCCAGTAGCACTTATACAAAGCGAGATACACAATAATAAATCCATCTGTTGGAAAATTAATTGATTTCTTTTTATTATATTTCATATATTTGTTCTGAGTGATATTTGACAAAAAAAGCGACTGTTATCTCACATTTTTGGATCAAGCACTGGGTGATGGTTTTTGTCGATTACTTCCCCTGACTGATATTTATCGCCTGGTTTTTGCCTATTTGCTAGTTAACAAATTAATAAAATATTCGACCATCTTTCTACTGGATTGTTTGTATTAATGTTGCTAGAACTTTTCCTTAAATTTTTTGGCCAATTTTCAGCAATTTGTTGAGAATCCGTAGTAAAGTGCTATTTAAACCCAAAGAAGCAGCAACAGTCGTACCTAAAAATAGGATAAATGCGATTTCATTACAACCCCATTACATACATTTTCCCATTTTATGATACTATCGATATTCTTTAATAGGTCTGCATTCGTAAAATTTATTTTTGTTTGAGGGTTCTTTGTTAAATTATGCAATCCCATCCAAACATTGATATCGAGCTGACTTGTATGCTTATGTGAGGTTGTGTGGATGGTTTTTATTTCTTAGAAACAGCAAAGCTGACACAAAATATTCTATACATTAACGCAGCTATTAGATTCCTTTTTGTGGTACGATAAAAAGGAAATTAAAGTTTATGTGAAAAATTTAAAACTCTTTCTCGTGGCCTCATCAAACAGCAAATGTACCGCGATAATCACACTGGTCTATAAATTTGGAAAAAAAAATGACTGTAGAAACGAAGCGTGTTTTTCAAGTAGTTTGGGTGCGCTGAATTCGAGTCTGACATACAAGTTGGGCTATCACGTCTTTTCGTCTTGTTGTCATGCTGGAAATACTGTAAAACAGTCATTACTGAGACTACAATTTCACAATTATTAATTTGACAGAAGCCCACATTTATTCTAAATCTTCATAATAGTAGCGTTTATGCATACCAGAGGGATCGTATGTTACTGATTCAAGCTATTTTGACTTTGTGTGTGGTGAACATTTGGTTGGAAAGAAAGGATATTCAATATCAGAATCATTAAAATATGCATATTTACATGATTTTGGTTTTTCTGTCAGAACTGTTTTATGCAAGTGGTCAAATGGCAAGAGGATCTCTTTCGATTCAATTCTATTCAATTCCAGTAATTTGGAGAGAGTCAAGTAACCACCAAACCGATTGTTATTTTTGTTTAACAAAAGTTGCTAGATTCAATATGAAAAATCGATGAAATATTACTTACGCGAATGTTCTATCGGTTTCCAAACCAGTTCAACGTCAACCAAATGATCCATTACCAGTCACTTGGAATGCCAAGTGCTACGAGCAGTGAGTCCTAAATTCACCAGTAGTTTTAGTATGTATCAGGCTGATGATTAACGCCTTTTAGTGACTTAAGCTGGGTAGAATGATCTAAATCGAAATTTACATTTAATGAAGCAAGATGCAGAATTTCTAGCTTCACGCATGCAGCAGTGGAAACATCTGGCAGTTGGCACAAAAGTAACAATCTGTAGAGATGAAAGCTTGAAATTGGCTGCATATTTTGAAAAGAAACACTCTATTCTATATTGTGCTGATGTTGATGGTTTATTTCAAACAAATGAACCAGCCATATGATAAAACTGAATGGAGATTATTTATTGATGGCTCTTGTTTTGCATAATGAGAATGGAAAACCATCTATACAAATTGCTCATGCCTTTAACAAAAAGGGAAATTACAAATCATTGACTGAAATTTTGACATTACTCAAATACAACGATAATAAATGGAAGATCTCTGGTGACCTTAAAGTGTGTGTTTAATATAATTACCTCAGATTTAATTAATGAATTGGTTTTGAAAAATAATAAAATGAATCATTTGAACAACTATTGTTAACTTAAATTGAATTAAATTGTTAGATGAATTGAATACTATAGTTATTGTTAGATGATGTAAAAGCCCACCTATCCAACCATGAAATTGAAAACAAACCCACTATTTGTGATGCATAGGTGGCAACCCAGCGGTGCACGGAGGTTTCGTGGTTGTGGTCGGCAAGAGAACGGGACTCTTTGCTGTTCAACAACCACCAGGACCACGTCGCAAGCCGCCCTCAGATTTCGAAGAAATAAGGTAAGTCTTAAATCCCTAACCTCTTTTTTCCAAAAAATGTACCGTTTCCCAAGTCAGTGAAATACAGAGTACGAATAGGAATTCAGATCTCCTAGTTTTCAAACCTCCTCAATTGAGCCTAAGCTCCTCCCAAATCGCCGATAGTGAATTGGAACCTGAGTTCCAGAAGAAAAAAGGCTAACGATTTAACAGCGTGTGATTTAAATTTCTTTCTTTTTCTTTCTTTCTTTCTTTTTCTATAGTATAGGCCATCGTAAATAACAGTAAATGAATGCAAGGAGTTTTCAAAAAAATATTGTTGTTTCCTTTGTTTATGGGATAGTGGGGGTCCATGTCATCATTACATTAGAACAGAGTGACCAAAAATAATTTGGTATTCACCGGAAAAACAAAATCATTTCAAATAAACCATTAATTGATCTAAATGGCGTTCTTCTTCCGCCGCTGCACATAAAATTGGGCCTTTTTAAGAACTTTGTCAAGGCTCTGGACAAAGATGGTCAATCATTTAAATATTTGTTTGCGGTTTTTCCTAAAATTTCATATGCTAAAATCAAAGAAGGCATATTTGTTGGCGCTCAAATTAGGAAGCTATTGAATAATGACAATTTTTGACAAAGTTTATCGGAGAAAGAATATGAAGCCTGGAAATCTTGCAAGAGCAGTTTTCTTGGAAGCAATAAGAGTGACAACTACAAACAAATTGTTGGTGAATTGTTGAAAAATTATCACGAACTAGGTACACGAATGTCACTCAAAATGCATTTTCTTCATTTCCACTTAGATTTTTTTCACAAATTCAAATTCTCCCAACTAGCCTCTATAATGCCATGCGGCGCTGAGGTGTAATTTGTATGAAGTTTGTTTGATGTAATAAATTTCCAAAAAAAGAAAAAAATAAAAAAAACAAAAAAAAACCTACGTGCGCTGAGTGACGAACAAGGAGAGTGTGTTTTCCAAGATTTAGTAAAAATTGCAAGAAATTATCGAGGATTTTGGGACAAAGGCATGCTGGTAAACTATTGTTGGATTCTAATACGTGAAATCAAATCAATGTCATTCACTTTTGAAAATTCATTGATGTTTAAACAAACTAATGATTTTTTAATATAAAAAACAAATAAAAACATTTCTTTTTGTATCTCGGAAACCTGATGTGATAGAGAAAAGCCAATATATAGATTCGAATTCAGCCCACCAAATTACCGTAGGAAAGATATTTCTTTGCTCCAGTCCTTGTTGTCTAGTGCCATTAAGTACTATGAAAACAATTTAGAACGCAGATGTTCATTATTTTATGTTGAGCTTTCTATGCGCTTATTTTTCTACTAACAAAAATTTCATATTAAAAGCTTATTATGTTGTTATAACCCCAAAGGACAAGAGCGTTTTAAAGGATTTGAATTACGTGGAAAACGTCGACATTGTCCAAACATAGCCATATGAGAATACCAGTATATTGCATACGTACTTGTTATCCGTATACTGCCTAAATAGACCAACTCCAATTTATTTTAAAATAAATTTAAATCGATATACATATATATATATATATATAATAATAATAAAAAATATATATATATATATAAATTGTTGCGTTACTGTTAACTGACTGAGTAACCATCGCCCAGGACAAACAACTAAATACAAAATTCGTACTTTAGCTGTTACCATCACCCAGCTCAAATGGCTAGAGATAGGATTGTGAAAATTGGTGCCCTGTTCTCTTTCTAGAAGTAACATTCGGCAAGAAAGGATCTTTCGAAATTCATGCTTTTAGGGGTAAAAAATTTCAAAAAATAATAGATCTGCTGCCATCGCTCACGTGGCTAGCGGTGGAATCATGAAAATTTAATATTCCGTGTGTTCCACTCTCACATTAGATATAATAAGTGATTTTACAAAATGCAAACTTTTAGGCGTAAAGACAGGCTAAAAAGGGGCAAATCTGGTACCATCGCTCATGCGGTTAGAAGACGAATTATGAAAATTTAGTGTTCTATGTTCCACTTCCACATTACACATAAAAAGTGATTTTACAAAATGCAAACTTTTAGGCGTAAAGACAGCGTAAAAAGGGACAAATCTGGTACCATCGGCCATCTCCAACGGCTAGAGATAGGCCCGTGCAAATTGGTGTCTAGAGGAAACATTCTGCAAAGAAGGGCCTTCCGAAATTCATGCTTTTATGGGCAAAAACATATTAAAAAACAACAAATCTGCTACAACCGCTCAAGCGGTTAAAGAACCATGAGCGGCTAAAGTGGAACCATGAAAATTTAATGTTCGAAATTCTACTTCTACATTAGACATAATAAGGGATTTCATAAAAACCAAACCTGTAGATGTAAAAAAAAAGAATAAAAAGCACAAATCTCTTGCCATTGGCCATCTAAACGGCTAGAGCTAGAATCATGGATATTGACGTCTAAATTAGAAATGCTATACGAATGGAATAAAAGAGACAAGTCTGGGTACTATAACGAAGCTCAAATGATTCTAGCATCATGTAAATTGGCGTCCATATTACAGAGTAGGCCAACGATAAGGAGCTTTTCGAAATTAGTGCTGTTAATTTAAAAATCGGGTAAAAAGTCTCAAATACAGTACCATAGCCTATCCCAAAGGAGCAAGTTTTTAAATTCGTATTATTTTTTTGGGATTAAAAAGAGATTACGAAAATGATACTGCAAACGATTGGAGATAAATTGACATAATTGGGAATAACCTTTCCCCTTGCAGCATAGGAGCGCAACGGGTTGGGTGTAAATTTGGCTAGAAGCGAGATAAAAATAGTATCAATCAAAAAAATTTGCGTCTTTATATTACCGAATACCCTGTTCATGTGTACGCTCAAAAAAGGAATTTTTCGAAGTGCGTAAGAGGGCGAAAAATCGTACATTCACCTACCAGCATAGATATATAAAGGAATTTATAAAAACTCATGTTTTTTGGGGATGAAACATGAAAGAATGAGGAGAAAAATGATGCCATCGATCAAGACAAATGGTTGATGCTGGAATCACCAACATGAATGTAAACATTATTGCGAAGTAGGCATAACAAATAGTTGAAACAAACAACTGGAACACAGAGTTGAAATTAAGATCGTAAAATGGGAATGCAAATTCCTCCATCAAGATATACGAGTTAGAAAGAGAATTTTGTAGAAAGCGCATGATATTGGATGTGAAACGATGAGTAAAAGGCTGAAAAATGGTATCGTCCTATAAAATGTGATTGAAGCTAAAACCATCACTGCAACCCTCTTAGATCGTACTAGCGCAATGTTTGGAGTTGGGTTTTTTTTTAAGATAAATTATAAATTAGAAAGAATGCACGTATAAATTACATTACTTACCGTCTGGACCCAAATGGCTGAGACTGAAACTGAAACATAAAATTAGAAATATGCATTATATCACGGAACATCATGAAAATATAAACTTTCGAAATCAAACAAGAAATAAATTCGGACTAAAAAAAGCCAAAATTAAGCAGCACATTGATATATATTACTGTCTGTCAAAACTTTTAAAATGAATTTTACATACAAGGACAATCTATATACGAAAAGGAACAAAAACGATTTCATCTTCTACACTAAAGAGTATTATCCGAGGTATGGATTACTGTGAACTTAACCGGATGTGCAATAAACAATTAAGACCTCCCTGATGAGTTCGTTGCAGTCAGAACCGTGTAAATTGCCAGTTCCAGAGAAATTTAATTTTAAAATGTGAAATCACGGACACATGCTACACGTTATAAGAAGTATAGTAAAAATAAATCCATTATTTCTAATCTCTCATAGTAAAATGCAATTGTCGATGCAAATGCTTGTGTGTAAATCTGTCAGATTTGGTCTGAAGATTTAATTTTGAACGTAGGTTCAGTGAGAGAAATTGGAGGTTTTGTGGAAGAATTATGGTTCTTAGCGGGATGTGTATACTTACGAGGATGTGTATACTTTCGTATTGAAAATGAGGAAAAGATAACAATATTTCAGGTTTTATTCATATGTTGTGAGCGGCTGCCGAAGTAGTCCGGTTGGCGGCTGACGGAAAAAGGGATCAAATATCCCGCTGATTTCAACCAAGAAACCCCCGTGCCCCGCTTGGTTGCCATATGGGCGTAACAAAATAGGGGTTTTTAATAGTTACATGGTTGTTTGAAGGCGCCCTTACACAGGCAAAAAATAGTTAATTTTTGCAATTTGCAATATTTACAAACCGTTTCATATAAGCAATTCAATTTAATTCTGTGTAACTTGATATAATGCAATTTTAATTTAAAACAATACAATTTAATTAAATGCAATTCAATTCAAAAATTCAATTCAATTCATAATTTAGAATTCGTAATTTGCTTTACTTCATCAAATTCAGTTTTAAATTCAATTTATAATTGATTATTCATAATTTAATTTACTTTACAAAATTCATTTTTCAATTCATGGGAAGGAAGGATTAACTACGTTCAACATTCATTGATAAAAGCGATCGGATTACGCTAGATGGCATTAAAAAGACCGCACTTCATACTCAAAAAGCTGCTCAAACAGCTTTGTGGCCGCTTGATTCAATATCGTTTGAGTGCGCATTAAAAACGGAGAGAAAATCGGACAAAAAATACGCCACATTACTTGTTTTCTTCGCTGAAGTCGAAGGCGGAAACCAGGCGGTTTAAAATGAGAATAGTGTAATAGGCAATCGTGGCAATTTAAGTTTTGTCCATTATTTATTTTTAACAATCCTCTCACGAGGTTTATTAAAATTCAATACAATATATTACAATATAATATTTGGCCTCAGCGCCAGAGGGCATTATTGAGACATGCTGGCAACAAGTTTCACGTGCACGCTAACTACAATACGTAATTTCAAGTAAATATATTAACAAATGAGTTCTGTTAATTAATTAATTAAGAGTTCATAATTTTTTGAAAACATTGGAATTACATAAGAAGCATCTGCAAATTTTGTTTTAGGTAATCCTTCATATTCTTTTTAAATGTGGATATATTATTTACATTAATGGTCATTGGTAAATTATTATATTCACACCTCACTCCTCAGAACTTTCAAATTATTAACATTTCTGGTGCGAAAATTAGTTTGATTCTGTGTAAATTCAATCATTCTGCATCCCATTTTATTTAAAGATTTATAGGTATATACATACATAACAAGCTGATCCAGATGTATCCCACGGATAGGCAATACAGGAACATTTATATCCTCATACAGCGATAAGGTTGGGTATGAGATGAGTAAATCAAAAATATTTTTAAGTGCCTTATTCTGCATGCGCTGTAGACTTTTTAAAGCAACAGTATTTTTGTGGCCATATACGATTGCCAAATAATTTTAATGACTTTGAACAAGTGAGTTGAAAACAAGTAGCTTAGTTTTTCTATTCAAAATGTATTTTAATTTATACAAAATGCCAATAGCAGGAGCAATTTTCTTCTTAACATTGGTGATATGACTTTCCCAGGTTAAATTAGTTTGTAATGTCACACCCAGGTACTTCACTTCAGAAACTTCCGTGACTGCCATACCATCGACAAGAATACTGAAATTGTTTTCCATTCCATGCGAGCGTGGTCTAAATAGAACTAGTTTAGTTTTAGTTGCATTAAGTACTAATTAGTTTATTCTCACAAACTCAAAAGTTAATGACACGTCTCTCTCCATCATTGTTTTTACAGCTAGATCATATTTATATGGATAAAATAAACACATATCATCTGCAAACATATACAACCGACCATTCAACTTCAAATTAATTAAATCATTTAAATTAATAGAAAACAGAAGTGGTCCCAAGGCACTACCTTGTGGCACTCCTGATTTTACATAAACTAATTCACTCTTTGCCTTACAAATTTGTACATATTGTTTTGTGTCACATAAATAGCTTTTCAAGAGTTGTAATTCCTTGCCGACAATTTCATAATATGATAGTTTTTTCAGCAGTATATCATGGTCCACAAGATCGAATGCCTTAGAAAAATCTAAAAACAAGCCTGCAACGCCATGAGAGCTACTATCCAAACCATCACAAATAAAGTTCACCACATTGATCACAGCTTCTACATTTTCTTCTCTTCTCCATTCCGTTCCGGTAATTCAGATGTCAAAGATCAATTGTGGAAAATGTCCACAAAATAACGGAAGTGGTCAAGTTGAACTGCCATGTTAGTACTGCTTCGATTGCCCAGAAGTCAAACATTAAATAAAAACCAGCTTAGAGCCACTTAATGGAAAGGAACCCTATGGATCAAATTTCCATCTGCTAAACGGCGCTAAATCGCAACAAAATTGATCTATTTTAGAAGCAGATGGTAACTGGTGATGAAAAGTGGGTCGCTTACCGATCTTAATCGATCATCAGCACAAATGATGTATGTTTGGTGAGTTTGGCGGAGAATTATCTACTCTATGAGCCACTTCCCTACAGCTACTATCAACAATTGGACCGTCTGAAAGAAACAATTGTACATATGCAGCCAGCTTAGGCCAAAGGAGAGAGATTGTGTTTCATTGGAACAACCCCACGCCACGCAGGGATAGTGACTCGCCAAAAGCTCCGGGAGCGTATTATCTGGAGCTGGCAACAAGTATTTACCAGCTGTTCCTCTCCGCGGCAAATGACTTTGTTGTTGAAAAATTCGTCTCAATATAGGCAATCGACTGTTTCATTTCTCTGTCAATATGGATGAAAGTTTCCATGAGAAAATCATCATCATAGCAACAAGTTATCAAAAAGAACCAGAACATACTAACTATACCAAATAAAGTCTTAGATTTCATGCCAAAATTTTGAATATCTTTTTATACACTTTAAAAAGGGTGTCCCAACAAGAACGCAAGATTTTAATTTGGCGCCATTCGAAGCGTCATTGTTTGACATTTGAACAATTGTAATTGTTTGCTAGTAGAAGGTACGAGGTTAGTAAAAAGGGAGCGCTACACGAATGAACAACGCATTCTCATTGTGAAATTGTTTTACGAAAATGGAGAAAATTTTGCGGTTACAGCTCGCAAATTGCGATCAATTTGGGGTCACAATAATACTCCAAACGAGTCAACTGTAAAGAGATTAATAGATAAATTTGCCAAAACTGGGTCTTTTAGTGATGTAAAGACAACAACACGCCTTCGACCAGGTCGATCGACCGAAAATGTCGCAGCTGTACGTGATGATGTCGCTCAGACTCCATCCACCTCAATTCGACATCGAGTTCAGCAAATTGGTGTCTCCAGGTCCACTATGCAGCGGATTTTGACGAAAGATTTGCATCTTCATGCACACAAAGTTCAATTGACTCAGGAACTGAAGCCAGCTGACCATGGACAGCGAAGGGAGTTTGTTAATTGCATATTGAAGAGACAACATGAAAATGCTGATTTTGCCGATAAAATCATCTTCAGTGACGAGGCCCATTTCCATCTTGATGGCTTCGTCAATAAACAGAATTGTCGCATTTGTGGTGAGGAAGATCCTCGAGTGATTCTCGGGAAGCAAAGGCATACTCAACGTGTCACTGTGTGGTGTGGATTTTGGGCTGGAGATATCATTGGACCTTCTTTTTATGAAAATGAGACATGTCAAGCGCAAACAGTCAATGGTGTTCGATATCGTGAAATGATA
Source organism: Philornis downsi (assembly GCA_019455685.1). Lineage (NCBI taxonomy): Eukaryota > Metazoa > Arthropoda > Insecta > Diptera > Muscidae > Philornis > Philornis downsi. The sequence continues at coordinate 1,019,484 of JAHXMU010000570.1, forward strand.
ACCAGTTTTTCGTGCCTAGAATTGAAGAAATGAATGTGGAGGGCATGTGGTTTCAACAAGACGGCGCCACATGTCATACAGCCAGAGAAACAATTCAATTGCTACATCAGTCATTTTCCGGTCGTGTTATTTCGCGTTTTGGAGACCAGAATTGGCCGGCTGGATCGTGCGATTTAACACCATCAGACTTTTTTCTTTGGTGTTTTTTGAAGCCGATGTTTTACGCGAATAAGCCGACGACGACTCAAGCCTTAAAAGAGAAAATTGGACGCTGTATGAATGAAATACCGCAGTATTTATGCAAAACGGTCATTGAAAAATTCATTAAAAGATCGCGTGTGTGCAAAGCCGCGGCGGCCATCTACCCGATGTGTTGTTCCATTCATAACCTCATTCTGTCTACTTTACGATATAATAAAGTTTCACGATTTTTTTTTAATATCTGTGTTTTATTTAAAATTTAAATATTGCGTTCTTGTAGGGACACCCTTTATATCTTCATAAAAGTATGTCTGAGTTCCAAGAATCATCTCACTTCATAAACTACGACAGTTTTGGCAACAGGGTCGAGGGCGTAATGAAATTGTCTTCAAATTGACAACAAGTTATCGAACAACATTCCAATTTCATAAATATGCCAAACAAAGTCTTAGATTTCATGCAAAAATAATGGTTGTCTTTTTACCACAACTTATATATCTTTACAAAAATATGTCCATCTTACTTGATTACTGTTGATGATTTTTGTTAAAAAAAAAAGAGTCGGCAACACATCACCCGACATATTTCATCAGTTTCTAATACAATTTTATTCACATTAAATGATGAAAAATGAAGTTAGTCGTTTTACATTGTATACGGGACGCTCTGTAATGCGTAATATTTTCAAAATTATCATAAAATTATGTTAAAATGCTGCGAAATACCACACTTAAAATCCCATCTGTTAGAAATGGTCAAATTCTATCAGCATAACCATTGCTGTCTGATGTTCAAAGAATATTCACAAGTTGTGGTAATGTTATTGACTCACCCACAGCTATTTGGCATGCCACGTAAAATTTGTTAGCTCAGAACCTTGAATCCATTTACTTTCCTACAAAGGACTGGCATCTAGGTTTCCATTAATGCCACTTTACACACAAAACTTGTAAACAGACATTTCCATCTTTCGAACTTTGGGAAACCACAATAAAGAGCACAATTTGCATCCAACTTCGCAAATATTGTTTTGCAAACGACTTAAGACTACACTCTACACAAGGCATGCTGTGCTATTTTTAAATTTTGTGTAGGCCAAAAATACAAATATTTACATAAGGATATGCATGAAGCCTAATGTGTGCTTAGAAATTCATTAGAGAGTTGGTTGTTTTCAAGGACTTGTTAGAGCACTGAATTTAAAGACAACAAAGAATTTTATTTATTTTTCCATCTCAAATGATACCATTTTTGAGGTAGAATGTACTTTCCATATGTGGCATTTATATGGATTCTAACGTTAGTCTCTCTCATTTCCAATAATATTACGCGTCAATAGACAATGTTTTCGAACATATTTTGCATACACAGCTCTTTACATATTTCCAAGATAACAATTTGTTAAATGATTTTCAATATGGTTTTAGAAAAGGTTGTGGAACAGAGGAGGCAACAGTTAATGTGCAAAATTTCATATGTAAGTCGTTGGATGACGGGTATAGGGGTGTAGTTGGAGTTTTTTATGATTTGTCAAAAGCGTTTGATCTAATTGATCATGACATCTTACTTCAGAAACTCAGATTTTATGGTGTGCGTGACAAAGAACTTTTTCTCTTAAAAAGCTATTTGACGAAGCGGTTACAATTTGTACAAATTGATAATAGTAAAAGTACTTTAAAACCAGTAGAGCATGGAGTCCCCCAGGGAAGTGTATTGGGTCCCTTGTTATTTTCTCTGTATATAAATGACTTGAAAAATATTGACTTATCAGGTAAAATGTTTGTGTACGCTGATGATATTGCTATTTTTTATCCATATAAATATGAAATGGCTGTGAGGCCATACATAGAACGAGGAGCAAGTCTATTAATAGAGTATTTGCGTAAATAATAATAAACTTTCCCTTAATCCAAAAAAAAAAAACGAAATTGATAAGATTTAGGCCACATTGTCGGTTCAACGACAGCTTTAGTATATACGTAGATGGGGAAAAAATTCCAGAAGTTAATTCAGTTAAATATTTGGGATTATATTTTCAAAGTAATCTTTCTTGGACACTGCATATTGAGTATCTAAAGTCTACAGTATCACCTGCCATAGGTTTATTGTATAAATTTAGAAATAAATTTGATCAAAATACTAAGTTTCTAATATTTCAAGCTTTAGTTCAAAGTCATTATAACTATTTAGCCATTATGTATGGTTATAAAAAGAGTTCTGAATTAAAATCACTCCAACGACAACAGAATAAAGCACTAAAAGCTGTAGCGAACTTGCCAATTTCATATTGTACGCTTTCTCTGTATAGAGATGTTTTTCCAACAGTTTTGCCAGTATATGGTTGTTATAAATTAAAATTGCTAATATATGTTTTCAAATGCTTGCATAGTATTGGCCATCACACGATAAATTTTTCCAGATATCAGTATATTTTCAATACGAAAAATAATGACAATTTGAGAGTAGCTATGTGTCGATCTGAAACAACAAAACAGCGTATAGAACATTCTGGTAGTAGTCAGTACAATATTTTACCACAACAGCTAAAATCACTAGAAACACTTTCGTTATTTAAATCTTCAATGAAAGGGTATTTATTGCAAAATATCGAAGAGCTTCTAGTATGAATTTTGAGTTAATATTGAAGTATATGCCAAGAAATTAAATTTTTCATAAATGTGTTTGTATTCTTGTATTAAACTATTGTTATTATACAAACAATTTTGATGTAACTATTTTGCCAAGTAGCCTCTATAATGCCATGTGGCGCTGAGGCGTAATTTGTATGAATTTGTATGACATAATAAATTTAAAAAAAAAAAAAAAATTCTTGTATTGGGAGAGGAAATTAACTAACGTCTTTGTTTGCTTCTCTACGGCTTCTATAAAAATTCTTTCTTTGTTAAGGTTGCTGTTTAGTTCGATCCGTCATGTAATGAAATAAAATGTTATCCGTTTAAACCGCCGGTCTGGCAACGCTGCCAGCTGTTAAATGCTTGTCATGTGAAGTGTTATTTATCTAGTGAAAGGTTTGCCATTTTCCAATATAGATCATTTAACAGCCGAAGAACGAGTACAGATAGTTAAAACTTACAACAAATGTGGTGATTTAAACGTGAGCTTTCAATCGAACAAAATTCTCGATAAAGCTTATTTCTCACATGGTGGTTACGTCAACAAGCTAATTTGTCATATATGGGACAGGAAGAACCCAGCAGAGAATGTGGGAAAGCCATTACATCCGAAAAAACTGACTGCTTGGTGCGTTTAAGGCTTGGAGGTGTTATTGGACTGGACTTTTTTTTATTAACTATCTCAAAAGGATCCACTGCTGCAACCAATCCAGTGGCGATCATTTAAATAACACTGTACTTCGTACATAATGGCAAGGTTCAAGCAGTATATAATAATAAAATAAAAGTTTCGTCGAAATCATAGTTTTACGTGTGTTTTATTTAACTTTACTTGAAAACGAAAAATGAATAACCCTGTATTACATAAAATGGCATGCGACCATATCGGTGGCACGATGGTAAGTACACACGAACATCGTTCGCATGGTCCCGGATTCAATCCCACACACAGTCACTTATCATTATTTGAGCGGTGATCACCTCGATGTGTCTGACGAATACTTATAATAGTCGAGTAGTCGACATGTCTGTTGAATGCTTCGCAAAGGTTCGGAATAGTTGTTATATTATAGGTCATGTTGAGTGAATATTGAATAGTGGAAACTCTTCTATGTCTTTTTTTACGAGATGCAACGGAATTTGATTGTTTTTTTTTTATAATATGATACAGTATAAATATAGTAAGTAAGAAGTAATCACCCTACCACCAGATATGTAGGTTTCTTTCTTTTGGTGAAACTTAGGTTTTATATTAGCCCACGGACCTTTGCTGAACAAAAGAAGACCTTCACGAAAAAATGCCAAATATATACCAAGAACTGATGGAAATTTTTCTAATATACGTCATTATATTCTACATACAAGAATTTCAAAATTTTTTTGATTTAGGACAAATAATTATAGTGCATTAATGACAAAAAACACTCCATGAGTGCTTTTTATACTCAGCATCTAACCACTATGCATATGATACCGTACCCAAATTTTAGTCAGTCAACGTCCTTTTGCGTAGCAGCAAAAGTGTAAGTTGTGTCAGAAAGGGCGTGATTAGTTAGATTTGCTCTTATTAAATGGTATAAAAATACTCTGAATTAAAGCACTAAAAAGGAGCGAAATATCAAATTTTCGAAGTCCTCCGTTTGGAGGACTAAATTGGTCAAGTTTATGTGCGTTACCCCAAGTGCTAAATACTACTACTAGATGAATGGCACATGCTCGGTTATACAAAATATAGTGTAATTGAATAAAATATACGAATTTAGGCAAATATAAATTAAATTAGGTAACTTTTATGGAAACTATTAGAGAGGGAGTGACTGTTGCGTCAATGTTTTCCACATTTTATCCACCGGAGTAACAAAATATAATTGGCAAGAATTTAAATTACTTCAAATTATGAATTAGGGATTACTGCGATAATTTAAATTGCTGTAAATAGATTAATTTTGTATGGGATATATCAGAATGGGCGTGGCAATGTCGCCCACGCCATTCTCAAGGTTGATTTTGGTACAAATGATTCAAGAATATGGAGGTAAGAATACTAGAATACATTGCGACCGACCGTAGTGTGATGGTTAGTACACACAACTATCGTTCCCATGATTGTGGGTTCAACTCCGCATACAACCAACTATCATTATTTGAACGGCGGTCATCTCGATGTGCTGATATACACTTCGAGTAGTCGAGTAATAGACAAATATTGTGAATTCTTCTCAAACCGTAGCTGAGTGAGTATGAAAGTAGAAAGCTTGTAATCTCACTGAATGTGAGAAGCTCTCCCACATCTTATTCATGATTAGCAAGGGAATATGTTTAGAATACTTGGATTATACCGATTTTGGTACGGGGGCTACCAGAAGGGATGTGGGAATGGTGTCAATTTGGTGCACCCATGCATGAGATATGAATCTAAGAATACTCTTATGTGGCCTAAATGGACCATTTGTATGAGAGGCAACAGAACGGGCGGAATCAGTCAATCGATTTTGTTTTTAAATTCTGCCAAGTATTACAAGCAAATGCAATGAACAAAAGTTTTAGTTATTTCAGTCTACAAATGTAAAGTTTCAGCGGAAAAAGTGAATTTCTGAAATTCGGTCAAATAATATGGAAACTACCAGAAGGGGTGGGAAGATAGAGCCCATTTAAAATACTTGCCTATGGTCTGGCAAAATATTGAGCTGTGCCAAGTTCGAAGAATTTTAGCAAAGATTTGCGATCGGTATCGTGCCCACTACCCAGTCAGACAAACGGACATCGCTCAATCGACTTAGAAACTCTTGAAACACAGTTGATCAAAAGATAGTTGGTAATTCAAATGCTTCATTCCGGCTGTCACATTTTTGACCGTATCAAATTATATATGCCTTCATTGCTCCAAATGAAGGTACGATTATAATTAGGATCCCCGATGCAAATGTGTGTCGCTTCGACGAACAAGAAACATGTACGAGGCAACAGTTGTCATTCTTTTGGCTTATCTTGCATTATCAGTTGTACTTCCACAAACGGATAAGCTAGTCTTAGAGGTTTTTTAGAGGAAAAAATTCTATATTGTTCAGTTTTACGTCATCTAATAAAATTGTTCTCAGATACATAAACGTTTTGAACGTAGGCCAAAATATGTCGGATTATTTTGTCCTCCTAGAAAAATGTTGAAGTTACGATTTGTTTTTGTCAAACACTTAAGAATGTATCCATGTTATTATCGACAAAAAAAATGTACAAATGTAATACGGAATTATGTAGGCGGCCAATTTACCGGTCCGTAGTATGAAATTAACTGCTACCTAAACTGTTCTCAGAAAAATGCTATGGTTTTGCGGACAGTATCATCTTGTTGGAACCTAATGGTGTCGAGATCACCCATATCAAATTTATACACCAGACTATTTCGAGAGCGGTCCTAAAACTAACCGACCTAAAGTATAGATGGTGGCCGTGGTTAGAAACAATTATTTTTGTGAAAAACATATGTTTTAAGTTTCACATTGTTTAGTGTTTTTATTTGAGCCATCAAAAGTAAACGATCTCGGTGAATTCGTAAACATGGAAAAAATTGGTCACCTTTATGTAAATAAATAATTCCATTTGAAAGGTCTCAGTCCAACCAATATTAAAGCCGAGCTAGATTCTACTCTGGGGGAGTTTACTCCTTCCTTCCTCCTTTGGGCAGCAGAATTTAAACGAGGCCGTACGAGCAACCAGGAAGGACACCGTCACCGTAGTCGAACAATTGAGGAGTCCACGCCAGGCACGGTTAAGAAAATCCATAAAATGATATTGAATGAAAAAAGGTCATCGGTTCAAGGTGCGTAAGTTAGCTGAAATGATAGGCAGTTCAAAAAGTGCTATACTTCGAATACTGACTGAAGACTTGAAGACAAGTAAGCTGTGCGCAAGATGAGTGCCGCGAATGCTTTCAATTGAGCAAAAACAGCGTCATGAAAATGTTTCAGTAGAGTGTTTGGCGATGCTTCACCAGAATACCTGGATGAAACACGGGTCCACCACTTCACACCGGAGACAAAGGAACATCTGACTGTTTGACTGTTGACAAAGGAACTGTTTGACTGTGAACTGGAGTGGGAGAATCGTGTTCAAATACTGCGAAGACGGTTCCATCGGAAGGAAGGCAAGGTCATGGCGTCTAATTTTCGGGATTGATTATTGATTATTTTCAGAAAGAAGAAACCATCAACGGCGAGTATTATGCCAGTCTCTGCAGCATTTAGGTGACGAAATTATGAAATTCATCTGAACAGTGCTCCAGTTCAAACATCCACTATTGCGAGGGCTAAAATTATTGAGTTAAAGTTCGAATTGCTTCATCGACCACCTAATTCGTCAGATTTAGCTCCCTCGGACTATTTTTTCCATTTCCATAGTTGAAAAAAGTGCTCGGACCTAAAAGATTCGCCAACAATGAAGAAGTGGATGGCTATTTTAAGGAGTTTGACAGTTTCTACTATAAACAAGGCATAATAGCTATTGAATATCGTTGGAAAAAGTGTATGGAGCTAAAAGAAGATTATGTTGAAAAATAAAGACAATATTTTTTAACTTTTGAATGAGTCTTCCAATAATGATATATCACATAATATCAAACAGCAATACCACATCCGTTTTGTAAACTAATCAGTCATAAATTCTCTGCTGGAAAAAAGTTTCTCTAAATGAATCTCCATTGAATAATATGTGCATATTAATGTAAAAAGCTACTACACGAATCGGTTTAATTTGGCCTAAAGAACATTTGGTGAGGGTGATCAAAATTCAGTTCAACTGACGGAAATTTCTGTGCTAGGTCTGCATAATTGTTGAAAATTCAAATATGCCTTGAAAGGTAATCCACAGAGAATGCTACTTTGAGATTACTAATATTTGAGCTGTAGAGTATTTTACTGTCCAAATTAAACATTCATAATTGTTTTAAAAGCTACAAAGTGCGAATTTTCTTTTGCGAAAATAAACTGTCTTAACAAAATGTTGTTAACATAAAAACTTTTGTGTCGCAAAATAACCAACTGGCAGATGGTTAAGTAAATGTGACCATACTAAGTTCATTTGCAACGATGTAAAATGAACATAATCGCTGCTAATTGTTTTCAGCATTTTTGGGACAAACAAGTAAATTTATATTGAAATTTCCCACAGGATTTATGAGACTTTTATTTATTAGTGGAACCAGCACATTAATTCATAATCACACAATTTTCATATTTCAGTTTTCGAAGAATTCTGGATTAGAACGGATGTGAAGGACATGTTGTTATCATCCATGAAATATGCAGAAAAGCTAAATTATTATTTTCAAATATTTCACATATTGCTAAGAATATACACAGACTTTCGCTGTAATTGTGTCAAACGAATTTGCAGAAAATAATTGTATTAGTTGTCATTCTTACGAATAATTTTTCTCATTTATTTTATTAAGGATGAATCCTTAATTGTGATACGAGTTTAGTTTTTGCACTGCAAATTGTCACTGATAAATTCAATTTCGTAATGAAAAATGTCATTTGAAAGGTAAATGAAGTACGTAACTTTTGTGAAAAGACAATGGAGAAATTTGATCAACACAAGAAGCCTTTTGACTGATTTTATGAGCAAATCTCTTTTTGCCAGGAAAATGAAAAGAAATACCAGATTAATGATTTAATTTTTTTTCTTCACAAATACAGAAGCATTGCTTTCCAATGCCGACCAAGAAATCAAATTTAGCTTAATGATGTCTTTGTGAACACGGCACTTTTCCACGATTTGGCTTCAATAATTAGCATGTATTCGAAACTTCGTATCCCTTATTTCACTTTTCTAAATAGAGTGAAGGTTAATTAGCATTGATTTGTAAAAGACAGGTATTCTGATATCTCTTTGGAACTTTTCGTGGTTTTAATTTCAACCCAGTTTGGGTGTTTGTTTTTTTTTTGTTTTTCAGAACTCACATTTTGTCGACAAGTTTACAGCATACGAGTACTTCTAAATGCGATGTGTAGCGAGTGATTTGGAAAAAGGGAAGTAAATACGATTTTCCGATTTTAATGAAAATTCGTAGAAACACAGCTGAGCTGGCATGATTAAATTCCCCCTCTCTCACACACACACCCACACTCATACTCTCAAAAAAATCGTACTAAATATTGAATGAAAACGTGCTGCAAAATGAGTATACTAAATCTACTCAATACCGACGAATTTTTTACTTGAAAGGAGTAAACGAAACTCAAATTAACTAAATTTTACTTGATTTAAGTACGCGTGAAAATATTACGTACTTGAAATCAGTACTCAAATTTACAAGAATAAGTGGTTTCAATACAAATATGGTTATACTAAATTAATGAAACACTTTGCAGACTTCAAGTATGACATTTACAATTTTCAGAAAATTTAAAAAAAAAACATTGTAAGGGAAAAATACGTTAAGTTTGTATTGAACTTAATTTGACTGCAATTTCTAAAATTGATGACAAAGTTTTTTTTTTCAATACAATGCTCGAATTGTAAGAGTTTTGAGTTCTGCCATACTAGTATGGAAAGATGAAAATAAAAATAAAGTATTTAATATGAAAGTCACTCCACTTAATTTCTGTTAAAATATAATGAATAATATAATAATAATTCCAAAACTCTTTGGAATCGTGCCTAAATCTGAATTCCTTAATACGACCAGACTGAATTCAAGCATAATTCTAGTGCTCTTAAGTTCACACCTACTAGTTTTAAGAGAAGTTGAAGTAACGAGGACGGGCCCAAAACTAATCGATCTAACCAAGAAGACACAAAACAGTTGGGAAAATTTTTCTTTTTTTCCAACATAATCCTTTTATAGTTCGATGCGCTTTTTCCGGCGATGTTCAATAGCTTTTATACCCTGTTTATAGCAAGAACTGTCAAACTCCTTAAAATAACCATCAACCGCAGACTGCAACTTTTCATTGTTGGCAAGTCTTTTACCACTGAGCCATTTCTTTTCAACTTTGGAAATAGAAACAAGTCCGAGGAAGATAAATCTGGCAAATAAGGTGCGTGATGAAGCAACTTGAACTTTAATTCATTAATTTTGGCTATGACAATAGAGGATGTGTGAACTGGCGCATTGTCATGATGAAATAACACTTTTTTATTTTTCGACAAATGCAGCTTTTTTCCATAATTTCACCACCTAAATGCTGCAATAAATAAGTATAATTTTCGCTAATTTCCTTTCTGAAGATTATCAACAAAAATAATCCCATTCGCATCCTTGAACTGCCCTTGCCCGAAGATCAAACTGTTTTGCGTTCTTTGGGCACGACTCTTCCATTCCAGTCCAATACCTTGACTGTTCCTTTATCTCTGATGTGAAGTGGTGGAGCCATGTCTAATTCACGGTCATAAATCGCTGAAAAATTTTGACTTTATTGTGGTGAAACATCACCAAACACTCTACTAAAACATCTTCACGACGCTGTTTCTGCTCTACTGAAGTCAATCGCGGCACCCACCTTGCGCACAAATTTTCAAATCTTTAGTCAATACACGATGCATAACACTTTCTGAATTGTCTATCATTTCAGCTAGCTCAGGTACCTGCAGCCAAAGATACAGATACAGCCCATAGAAGAGTCCGGGAGAACCAAGACCAAAAAAGCACGCCAAGTTCGATCATATGTCAAGGTTTTGCCCACTGTTTTCTTCGATTACTATGGCATAGTGCACCAGGAGTTCTTAATACAAGGCCGTACGGTAAAGAAGGAGTATTATCTTAAAGTTATGCGCCGTTTGCATGAAGCAATACGAAAAAAACCCACGGAATTGTGGAAAAAAATTCATGGATTTTGCATCATTATAATGCACCTGCTCACTCATCTTTGCTTGTGAGAGGTTATTTGACCAAAAACAAAGCCTCGGCCACCGTATTTACCAGGCTTGGCCCCCTACGACTTTTTCCTACTCCCAAGATTGGGACGGCGTTTGCGACGATTCAGGAGATAAAAACCGAATCGCTGAGAGAGCTCAAAGACATACCAAAAAGTGTAAAACAGAACTGTTTCGAGGATTGGGAAAAACGTTGGCACAAGTGTATTATATCTGGGGGTGGGACTACTTTAAAGGAGATAGAAAAGAAATTGATGAATAAACAAATGTTTTTGTGAGAAAAATGAAAATTCATCTTATTTTTTGAACACACCTCGTATACAAAAATTTCACAGTTTATTAGCTTTGTAGTCTACAACAAAAAAACGTGTGAATGGGATGTCCTGGGAATTACCTTTGCTACACAAAAGAAAAGTATTCAGATGATGAAGTGAAGTATACGTGACAGAACTGAAATCAGCAACAAAGAAAGCCAAATGTAATCACTATTAAGTGTTTTTTTTTTTTGGTCCTTACAACAGCAGAAATGCATTTATGTTGTCATTTCCCAAACAAATTACGAAATAAATTGACAAAACTAAAAGGTAATGCTTTTAGGAATATTATGATTAAAAATGTATATCAAACTAGAAATTCCAGTCAGGTGAACTGACTTACACATACGTTCATCCAATGACAAGTGTGGGATACCAGAGAAAATGTGGCGAATCACAAGGTTCTCATTGAATATACTCTGAATTAAAGCAAGGTAACAAATGGAATGATTTTGTGCTGAATGTGTCAATTTGTGTGTTTGATACCCTAAAAAGAGTGGCGTGATTAAACGATCGATTGTTTGCAGAAATTTCCAAGCACTATAATGGAAGACAATGCATGAAATTCTAGTTTGCTGCGTTCTGCCCGTAAGAAATTACATGGGAAAATTTGCTTTTTCGAAAACACGTCAGTTTGCGTGGAAGCTGCTACAAGGGGCCGACCTATAAGCCCATTTATAATTTTCGTTTATATTCGGAGATTATTCGGCAAAATATTCGTCTGTGAAAGAAATATTCATAAAGAATTGCATCAGATATCGTATCCGGTCAGGCAAAAGGGCATCGTTTAAACAATTTAGAAAGTCCTCAAACATTTTCTTTATGGTTGCAAAATTTTTGCCGACCGTGAAAAGAATATTCATAAAGAATTGCATCAGATATCGTATCCGGTCAGACAGAAGGACATCGCTCAATCAATTTAAAAAGTCCTGAAACATTTTCTTTATGGTTACTAAATTTTTTCCGAATCAAATTATTTGTAACTTCATTTCTTCGGGTGAACTTCATTTACTAATAGAGTCAACGATTTTTTTTTTTGACTTACATCTTCTAAGGTAATTCGGTCCATTGCTTTAAATATACTTTCTTTTCTGCAACAAGCGACAGACATAACTTCAACTCAGCTGCCATAAATATAAAATTATATAAACACTATGCGCTCTAACTCTTTAACTTATCGAAAGAAATTCTATCGTAAACTTGTTAAAATTTGACAATATCAGAAGAAAACGTATCGGAGATTATTGTATTTGGAAAAATTTGTCCATAAAAAGCTCTTTCGAATGTATTGCAAATAGCATCGCTTTTTAGTTCATAACCTTTTATGTCGGTTATGCAAACTGTTAAAATTTTTCTAAAAGAAATACCTGGCGAAAATTGATTATAATTAATATATGGCGGTGTAAACTGAAATTCATTATTTTTGCATGGCACTGAAAGCTTTATTTGGTAAAGCAATATTGATACAAATTACGTCAAATAGATTTGTTTTATAACAAATCTCCGCTCCCATATAAACTCTATTGGCGGAAAGTTGGGACAGTCGTTTTTCTTTCACCGGCTTCTGCTGAGGCGGCTTTTGTGGTAATAACATTATACTCCGAAGTAGGTGGTAATCACTAGGTGCCTGGTCCGCACTACAAGGTATATGTGTATGAAGTTCCCAATCAAGCACCCGGAACTTTGGCGAATCACTAGCGGTATGTGAGGTCTGTCGTTATACTAACAGACTGCAATTCTTATTCTGGCGGCTTGCTGCTTTCAGGCGATCTATTTTTTGATAGTACAGATCCGAATTATGAATTTGGTAGTGGAGGAGAGCCCCATTCCTTCAAACACGATCGCTTCGCGATCGCCAATACTGCTTGCGCTGGTCAACTGCAATACAACGTCTACTCTCGCTTGACGTAATCATAAGTGATTCACACATTATTACCATCCACTTCAGAAATAGATTAATTTTGTTGCGATTCAGCAGTGATTTGAGTTAACTCATGTGCCATCGAACCCGTTTCTTCTGGAGCTTCTTTTCGTATCCAGCTTTATTTATTTCGAAACGATTTGTTGTTCATACTTGACGGTTTCCACTAATATATCGAAAATTGACCTCCCGGAGTGTGATGAATCTTCACTATCAAAATTATCGGAATGGTATCGACGAAACCAAAATTGCGCCTCAAAAAACAGTCTGAGTAGTTTTTTAAGTACAGAAAATTATCGATATACAGATTAAAATTATCTATTGGGAAAATATTGGATTTTTCTATATTATACTCTATACTCAATTGCACTAGAAATAACACCTGAGAAAAATGGACCGTATTATCTTCTGTTTTCATCTCTCAATCAATTTCAAAAGTCCTGAAACATTTTCTTTATGGTTACATTTTGTTGCTTCTACAAAATGCAGTTCAGCTGAGGGAATTAAGGTATATATCAAAATACCAGGTATCTGAAGACTAAATGCGTTTCATGCCTTTTGCAGACGATTTATCATATCAGTCTGTATGGCTGCCTAGTGGCAGGCACAGAATAAAAAAATGGCAGATTTTAATTTTTCTGCTACAACACAAATTGAACGATTTTCTAAACAGAAATATGTCCACAGAATTTACTTACTTACTTCGCTCTTACCTACTTACTTAGGTGATGACTAGAATAGACATCCTTATTTATCTTATGCCACACGTAGAAAATAATCCCGAGCGTTTCTTCTCCAAATTGTCACACCAAGTTTTGAGAGTATTTCAATAGATTGGTCCTTCAAACGCAATTTTGGTTGCCTTCTTCTGGGCCTTCCATCGATTTCTTTTTCGAAAACTATTCGTGCTGGAGCATTTAGATCCATCCACACAACACGACCCGGCTAACGCAATCGCTCTATGTTGACGTTCCCGAACACGTCGATGTCGGTATGTAGCTCACGCAGCTCATAGTTTATGTGACACCGATAATCTAATTCATATATTTTTTGAAATGGTTTCCACCGAAGTCTCCCATCACTGATTCATTAGCTTGTATCACAACTCAGGATTCCGCACCATATAATCAGACAGGTAAAACTAACGTGTGGTACAGTAGAGTTTTTGATTGTCAACAGAGGACTTGTCATTAAATCGCTTGCTTAGCCCATAATAACATTGGTTATCTCGTTGCTCACAAAATTAATTTTATTAAGAGCGAAGCCGAAATAGATGAATTCATTCTCCACTCCAAAGTTGTCGTTGTCAGCATTCGCACACCATCCCAAACGAATAGACTCTATGTTCGTTGTTACCAATATTTTTTTTCTTTCTCTCCTCGTTTACCACGAGATCCATTTGTGTGGATTCCTTCTCAATGCTTGAGAAGACTGTAATAACATCTCGCAGTTTCGTATCTGTAACATCTATGTCATCGGCGTGGGCAAGTACCATATGACTTTTATTAAAGTTGGTACCAGTCGAATCTGCTTCATTATGTTGAATACGTCGCCCTATCTAAGTCCACGTTTGGTGTAGAAAAACTCACAAAGATTTTTGCCTATCTTTACTAATGACTTGGCGTTAGTCCGCGTCATTCTGCAAAAACATAAAAGTTTCGCGGGAATTGCAAATTCGTTCATGACCTTATACAGTTGAAGGCAACGAAAAAGATTAAACGTGTTGGTCCGTTTTTCATAGATCTTCTACAGTTGTTGCCAAAGCCACACTGATATGGTTCAATCAGATTAGTTGGAATAGACGTTAGTCTTCACAACCTTTCGACATATTTCCACATGCATTACGATCGCCTCGTGTTTTTCCAGTAAAATTCCCAAATTTGGCGCACATTAAGCCTTTAATGGAATGGGTCCGACATTGAATTACATAGATACAACGGTACCTTCCGTACTAATTGACCACAATTCACAAATGGAATGAATCTTCCTGCTGTAATTTCTCATTTGTAAGCTGCAGTAATCAGATGCTTTGTCATAAACGTTAAAGATTTCAGTATTTAAAATATGAGAACTTTCACTAAAGGCAATTACAATATATATCGTCCGTATATTATTGCCCATTGCGTTTAATACCAAAATTATTGGAATTTCTGTGGATATTTTATATCATTCCATGCCAAACTTTACAACGGCCTGAATTATATTTGTTAAACACACATATATGTATGTATAATAAATATATTTACACATCCACGACGACGCTAAAGTTTCCTGATACATAAAATAATTGTATTGTTCTACTCAATGCCCATAAAATGACACATAAAATATGTATGTGTTAATAATATGTTTGTGTTAACCCTTTTCGTTATCTTATAGTCCTTGTAAAGACTACAATGACTACAAGGTGTAGGTCGGGCCATAAATTTAATATTTGTTTTTATTTCATGGCATACAACATTTTTTATTTGTGTTAAAGAAATCCCACAATAAAATTTATTTGAGAGTTAAACCATGAGGATAACGAAAAATGTCAAACAATCTCTGAAATATGGCAAATAATTCATACCTCCTTTAAAGCCCCTTTATTAATTCTGCTGACATTCGGCTAAATTTGGATACAGACTTCATGCAAAGCGATTGTAACAAATGGGTGAAAAGGGTATATTGACGGCATTTGTCATACAATTTTGATCATCACTTTAGAAACAACGTACATTTCATTATGGCCCTCTATAGAAATCCTCTACCTTATTGGCTAGAAAATGGGACAGCCATTTTTCACAATTTTCTCTTAAAGCGACATTTTCACCAGCAGAATCTATCACCATAGACAGAAACAGATGGTATTCACATGAAAACAGATGCGGACTATAAGTTGGAAGCATAAGAGCCTTCCAACCAAGCCCACAGAGCTTCTGGCGAGTCAGTCCATTCCCCCCCTACTGGCCAAAGATGCTCTATTCTGGGCAGTTGCTCGATTTAGACAATACTTCTGTAAAGTAATACAGGTTTCAATGAAAAGTTTGGTTGCAGGGAAGCAGGTCATAGTGGATGACTTCTTGTCAATCCCAGCAAACACACAGCAAAACCTTCATGACTGTCAAATCCATATTGGTCAACGTTTGAGCTGACTTACCGCTGTCCAACCACAACCATTTTTACTATACTTTGTCGCAAGTGTCGCACTTTTCGTTCTCTCCAAAGGTGTTCTCTTCTGGCCAGTTGCTTGATTTAAACAATACTGCTGTAAAGTAATACAAGTTTAAATGAAAATTGGGGAGCAGCTCATAGTAGATGATTTCCTGTTAATCTCAGCAAACCCACAGCAATACCTTCATGATTGTCAAGTCCATATTGTTCAACGTTTGAGCTCACTTACCTCTGTCCGACCACAAACATTTTCACTTTGTCGCAAGTGTCGTACTTTTCATTCCCAGTTGTCATCCGCTTCAGATATGGACCAACCTTTTTGCATCTTCGTCCATGAGGCTTATTTTGCAATAACTCTTATGGCAGCCATAGATCAAGCCTCTATTTGTATCCTGCTTTTTAATTAGCTGCAAAAGACTTTTTGTGCAATTTTGAGCTCCTGGTCAATCGAAACCGTACTTACATAATTGTCGGACTTGACAATTTCCATTATTATATCGACATTTTTGATAATTGGAGCGTGGTGCCGGAATAGAATCGACGCACAGTGTAGTAGATCACAAGTCTAACTGGACAAAATTAATAAATTGCGTAGGGTTCACTTCTCACTTATGTATTAAACAACTAGCGGAACCGGCGAACTTCCACTCGCCACAATTTAACGTCTTCAGATAAACTCCCGAGTAATAATAAAAAACAGATAGCTCAAATTTCGATGTGATTTATTTGAATGGAATCGAAATCTGTAGAGAGCATTATGATGAACAATATTTTTTGATTTGTTTTCCGGCGCAAAAACAAACAACGAAGACGGTTGTCTCCAACACGCGAACTGGCAACGTAGAGCTGACCGTACGAAAAACAGGGAGATTAATCCCACAGACTTCCAACGATTGTCCTTGCGATTTATTGATTGTCATTGCAAAAGCTAATCGAATGGGGAACTGAATTCTCTTGAATTGACATGGAAGATCAGTTGGAGTTATCGAAATTCGTGGGATAAGGACTTCCTCTCCTTTGAATTTGTCCTTGATGATCGTCGCTTGAATCACATTGTTCATCAGTTTCTTGATGGACAATTGCGTACCATTGCACAATTTCGGATGATTCAGATTCCGCAACATGGGTATGATCGATCCTACCTTCAGCTCTAAATTATGCGGCGGAGTTCCTGGCACATCAAGCGAGTTCAAAAATTCCTTCAGATAGTTTGTCGCTTCATCCTCGTCAGTCACTCTGTCAATAGATTTGTACGAATACAGTTTTCCAGCGATTTGACTTTGAATAACTAAATTCATAATATAATAATATAATATAATATAGATAAATAGCTATCGACGTCCTTACTCTTAGCTGCTGTTATTGCCAGTTCACTAATCCAATCGAGATTTTTATAATACCGGGGAACACTTTGGTGATGAGTTCCTCCTTCGACAATGTGATGTGGTGATTGTGCAACGCGAACTTGTACAATATGGGCACGTATCCATTCATTTTGTTCAGCGCGTTCCTCTTGCATTTAATTATCACAAACATTCTGACTAATTATTGCACGACATGTACGACGACCAAGGTTTGATCGTCTAACAGGTGGAATTAGTCTGCTTGAAATAGAATAAAGTCGTTGTTGACTAATTCTATTAAAAAGAAAATTATTTAAAAAAAAAAAACTTACGAAATGAATGTATCGCAATAAATGACTGTAATCCAATAAGATGACCTAACTTTTAATACTCAAACCTATTTTCTGAAAAAATGATCGAATTGATAAATATTGCACTGAATTTCAATTGATCGTACTGTTTGTACTGATGTGATACGCGATATATGAGTATCCGAAATCAGTGTAATAATAGGTAAAACTCGAATCAATTGCAGCAGGAAATATAGCACATTTGTTTAATAGAAAATGACAATGCACCTGTCAAATTGCGCTCAGCCTAAGTTAACGTATAACGCCATCTACGGGGTTGTGGCATTAAACGCAGCGCAGCGCCATCTGTTATTTATCTCGTTAACTTCTCCAT
>JAHXMU010000570.1:1037704-1074076 GCA_019455685.1 Philornis downsi
TTTCCGAAATTTACAACGAATTTTCCAACTTTACACAGTCCAAAATCAAACAAATTGAAAATTTTCCGGAATTTTCCGAGTTATCCACTAACAGTTTTCTATTTTGCCATTCGAAAAGCCATTCCGGAACAATTGCACACAAAATTCCATACAAAAAAATCCATTTTCGATTTTTTCAATTTTCCCACTTTTCCGGAGGGTTTCTCCAAAATTTTCTTTCGTAAAAACCTTCTCCAGGCAATTACGAACAACTGAGAAAAAATTTGAGCCAAATCGGCCCAGCCGTTCTCAATTAATGAATTACTATACATTTTTCTCACCATTTAGTTTGATCTTCATGTGACTGAATTAATCGGGATTTTAATATCCGTTGGCTGTTCCTCTCAATACGATTTGCTTGATGTTCAGGACTTCCAATCACTCGAGAATTTCTTGATCTTGTAGCCGTACGGCCTCTGCGACCAATGTTCCTACGTCTGATTGGCGGCATCTCACTCACTTATTATGAAAGTTAATTGAAAACAAAATCAATACTATAATCTAACACTGTTTCTGACCGAAATTCATTTTTATATATACATAAGAGAAGAGAGAAGAAAAGAAAATGTTCTTCGTTTTTTCTTATAAAAAAAGTTATTGCTGAAATTATACTCACCAACACCTATATTATATTGCACAAAAAATTTTAGCGCACGGTTAATTGTATTTTAAAATTTTCACTTTTTGCAGCAAACACAATAGCACTGAATAAGGCTCGTAAACAATTTTCGCAAATAGCACTAATTAGGAACTTTTTAAAGTTTAAGCTTAGGCTAAGTAAAAAAATTGAGAAGTGAAAAGAAGGCAACATGATTGACAAAGTTACGTGTTTGAGTTTCTCCTAAAAGTTTCTCATACATAGAAAAATGAGAAGTGAAATAAAGTCAGTATATGGAAAACTTAAATGTTCCTATAACAGGATTAGAAATAATGTTTTTTTTAATTTTTGATTTCTTCGGGCGGTACCACGCCTATTTGTCCAATCCCGCCCATATTTGCAGCAGAACTTACAATATGTAAACCAAACTTATATACCAAATTTTGTTCACATATTGTATTGTATGAGAGGTACCACGCCCCTCCGTCCAATCCCGCCCATATGTGCAGCAGAAGCTACAATATGTACATCAAACTTATATGCCAAATTTTGTTCAAATACCGTTAGCAGGAGCAGAAATAATGGATTTTTAATTTGTGGTTTGTAAGGGAGGTACCACGCCCCTTCGTCCAATCCCACCCATATTTGTAGTAGCACTGGAAACATTTACTACAAACATTTAAAAAAAGAATTAGCCAAATCGGTGTAGCCGTTTTACAATTTTAGATAAATCGAAAAAAGTGGGCGTGGTAAATTTTTCTTTCCATAAAAACCTAAGTTGGACTACGACGAACATTTAAAAAAAAATTATTCAATTCGGTCCAGCCGTTCTCAACTGATGTCCTTACCAACGAACGGCATTTGATTTTTATTTATATAGATAGATAAATGAGTTCAAATTTATAAGTGATTGTACAAAATCAACTCTTTTTTAGAAAAAAAGTTTTTTTTTAGTAAAATGACGTAAAAAGTAAATAGTTCACACTGTCAACAAAAAATATATTTTTAATATAAAGGATTGGTTTCTTAAATACATGCTCTGAGATTATTTGCAGTTACATATATATATATATATATATATATATATATATATATATATATATATATTAATATTTATTGAGATACTAATAAACTTTCATCAGTATGACCGTCCTCCGAGGAAAACTTCTGTTTATACTGCTTTTGCTGAGCCTCATCGCATCCCCATTTTATCAAAATATTAAGACGATTTTCATCAGCTATCAGTTCATCAATACCGAGTAAAACTTCTTTTTGAGCCAAACAAAGCATTTCAATGGTATGATTCACTAATGACTGGAGTGAACTTTTTGCATGCATCTCAGTGATTTCTGTTTCAGCTGGATAACATTTTTTCTTAGCTTTTTGAACATTAGTGTAGGAGGGCAAAAGATTTTTTGCATTTTGTGTTGAGTTTTATCCGAATAACATCGTATTGATGTTTCGACAAATTAGCATCAACCATTAAAGATAGGGCTTCATCGGGAGAAAGGCTCCCTACAGGCTCAGAGCTAAATCTCTTGCATATCTTTGTCACTTCCGTACCTTTGCTGGATGAAGCTTCCGATAGATCTTTCACAAGACTGGTTGAATCTCGCTTTCCCATTTTACGAAACACTTGCTCACTAGCTCTAATAATTTCTCGATGGCCAGTTGAATATGAAAGGTTTTGAATCTTTCTTTTTTCGATTTTTTACTATAGTCATCAAAGTTTTTCGGTTTTCTCCCATTCTTTTTACAACTTTTCGGTTGTACACTTTTAGGCAATATATACGGTTCATCAATCCAATGTTAAGAAACGGTCACGATGTCTTCCACTTTTTATCCATGTTTCGGCTAGCTTAAAACAAATAATATTTATGTTTACCTTAAGATTTCTTTTCACGTCTTCTGATATATCTTGAAGACCATATCTAACCATTATTAATATCAATAAGGCGTCCTTGCGATGTATTTTTTGAATTTTTATCCATTTTTGGAAAGTGTCCTTTCTCGAAAGTCATACTGGAAAACTGAAAAAAATGTATGGCAGTCGCAAAAATGCGCAAGATGTTTTTGATTTACCTCAAAGCGAATACTTGAAAGATTAACCAAAACATAGATTTACATCGGAACTATCCGGAATAAATAGCTTTAACTCTGCTTGAAAAAAGGAAATATTTTATTTCTTGCACTTTGTGAACTTCTCACAAAAAAATTTTTTTTTAATACTTACAATGGAAATATTTAAATGAAAATTGTAATATATTTTCTTGAAATAAAGCTTAATAATAATAAAAAAAAATTATGACAATAAAATCATCGTAGACTTGTTAATCACAGAACAAAGTAATACAAATAATACGCTTCTCTTTGAAATCTGAATGCACCTGTTGACAACAACTGACTTTAAAGCTCAATTTTTCCTAATCGGAGCTAAAAACAAGCAAACAAAAACTGAATTACAGTTACTTATTGTATTGAGACGCTCATTAAACGATCAGAAGGAATGTTGCCAGACACATTTTTTTTTAACTTTTTCTAGCAAGATTTGTGAATTACCACAGTGTGCGACGGAGCGAAAATTGCTCATGTAAAATACAGGGTGGCGCAATAGAACGTGCATATTTAAAAAATAGATTAAAAAATAAATACGATAGGTATGGTTAAAATAAATCTAAGGCATTATAGAGTAATAAATGGAGTTTATTTTCTAAAAAGAACATCATACGACGGCACTGCTGTAAACGCAAACGAAAATTATTGAAAACTTTCTTCAGTAATACTGGTGTAATGGCTGCCATTTCACCACGGATATTCTCCTTGAGCTGATCGATGTTTCTTGGATTATTACTGTAGACTTTGTGTTTGAGGTATCCCCACAAAAAAAGTCAAGAGGCGTCAAATCTGGACTACGTGGGGGCCATGGGATATCACCTCTTTTCGAAATCAGTCTGCCAGGGAACATCTGCTTCACCACCGCCATGGAGTCGTTTGATGTGTGACAGGTAGCTCCATCTTGTTGGAACCAAGTTCTGGAATTCACTATTCTTGAACTTTCAATTTCTGGAGCCAAAAATCCGTCCAACATCTCAACATAGCGTTCCGTATTAACCGTGACGTTTTGGCCCCGCGCACTTTCGAAGAAAAAAGGACCAATTATTCCTCTGCCAGAGATTGTTGCCCACACTGTCACTTTAGGACTATGCAATGATTTCTGGTGTTTGATTTTGGGATTTTCACTGTTCCAGTAAAGACAATTTTGGACCATTCATAAGGAAATGAGCCTCGTCAGAGAAAAGGATATTGTCAAAATTGGAAAATCGATTAAGCATTTCATTAGTAAATACGAGCCTTGCTATGAAGTCAGGCTCTTTCAATTCTTGTGTTAATTGCAGCTTATATGGATGCAGTTTAAGATCCAATGTTAAAATTCGTTGCAAACTTCGTCGCGATAATTGTAAGACAGACGATCTCTTGCGAGTCGACATTTATGGATTTCCTCGTACTGACTCCATAACTCTCTCAACATTGTCTTCGGTCCTAGATGTTCTTGGGCGACCATTTGCTTGTGGTTTAAATGTTGAACCGGTCTCTTCAAAACGCTTTACCCATATTTTAATTAAATTAGCACTCGGAGCTTCACTAATTCGCCGTAGTCCATATTAAGCACAATATAGTCGCCTAGTAGCAATATATGAACGAGAGTTCTCGTAAAATGCGCGCACGCAAAATGCGCGACGCTTCCCGTCGAAGTAATTCATTGCGACTAAAACTCCATGAGCCCGCCAACCCCTCCGCAAAAAAAGATGATGCAATATGCACGTTCTATTGCGCCACCCTATATGACATGTTTTCTCTCCGTTGGTAACCATTTTTAAAGCCCTTTCAAATAGTACTGTGCCAAGCAATCGAAAAACTGTCAGAGTAATTTTTTGAATACATAACTGGAGATATCGATTATTAAAGCCATTTAAAAAAAACAATGGATTTCTTTCTACTATATGTATCTTACATTTAGATGATCATCGACTGCAAAAAAAAAAAAAACTGATTCCAAAGACGTAAAACAGAAGCATAAAAAATTGCTTTAATGAATTTTAAATTTACATACGCTTGGCGTAAAAATCACTTATTTGTCTCTAAGCATTATTTACCCAGTACAAACATTCTTACAGGATTGAGTTTTTTTGAAAGTATGTTTTCGTTAGAGAAAATTTAAAAAAATATTATAAATAAAATAAATCATTATAAATATTATTGTATGAAATCGGCTCGAAGGGTAAAAATGTTATCATATCCTTTCAATTGAGATGTTGTAACCTTTAATTAGCATCTGTTGAAATTAATTAAAACTATTTATTTGATGATAGAAAGTATGTTTGTGCGTTCCATATTAAATAACGAGCACATGATTCCTTTGAAATAACTTTGTTTTTGTTTGCGGGGATTAGTATTATTCTTGCGTTTATATAGGTAAATACCCAGTTTGCACAAACATCTAGAACTTCACCCGAAAAAAGTAAGGTATACTCGTATGTCATTTGATATGCCCAAAACATAACACAATGGATGAAGCGTTTGAAGTATCATGTAATCCTATGTATTGACCAAATGTGTTCCATGCATTTTTAAGTCGAGTGAGCGAAGTCCGTCTGCCAGCCTGGCTGGTTGGTGGACATGATAATTGCTGTAAATTTTTAGGGAACTTTTTAAAACTTGGCACATCATATACTAGCGCGCCCTTCTGGTACTTTCCATAAAAATCTACCATTTTTGTTTACTGTAATACCTTATAAGGACTTGTAAATTACAAAAAAAAAGTAAATAAACCAAGTTACCATCATCCTCCTGATAATTTTTCAGACCGATTTAACTATTATATATTTTGATTCATGTCTTTCAAGCAGTTACGTATGTTAAATTCAGTTTTGAAATTGAAAATAGATTGAATTGTTATGCCCACTGCGACACCATCCATACAAACTGACCTACTTATTCACGTATAAAACCTATTGCATATTGGATATTGGATAAGCGGTTTTACCAACTTCATGGTGCTGTGGCAACCAAGCGGTTAATGACACTAATGACAGTGCGCTCATATTTTTACCACCATCAGTTTATTATGTTGTTAACAAGCCTTCAATTTTAGATTGCAGTTTAAAATGTTATCGAAATGGAGTTCAAGGAATTCATAGTTTTTGCTATGTATTGGGCATGACAATCGCAACCAGCCATGAACAAAATATTTGCGGCTTAGACCATTACACGTTACAATGACACTGATATGGTGGACATTCAAACGCGGCAATATCGCCAGAGATGGTTCCAAATGTGAATACCTAAATTCAACGTAAACCACTACAAGCGCAGTTCATTTCGCGACAAATTTCATTGTGTCTGCTAGTAGCATGGATGGCATATTTAAAAATAAACACATTCGCGGACAAGACGGCATATACCGTCAAAAATTGTTTTAATCATTGGGACAAGCCGGTATCTTCCGAAGCGAAGTTAATGTTAAAATACGGTTTGTCAAAACAAGTATCCCAGTAAATTTTTTTCCTCTTTACTTTGTACAATATTTTGCGATCGAGTAATAATCAGCATATTTTTCAATTTGTGTCCAGTTAGAGTTGAGGTTTGTCGAAAAGTAAAAGCAAATAAATTTGTTAATAAAGGAGAATAAATTTTATTGCGAAAAAATTGGTGACTTTTTTATCGCATACACTAAAAGTAAATAAGTAAAGAAATGTGCTATTTGTGCTGCAAATTTTTATAGGGGAAATGGAAGGATACGGCAAAGAGAGAGATAGAGTTTTGAAACTGTTCTTAGAAATTGATTCTGGCGATGAATGCGACAATTTTGGTGACGACGGAGAGTATAGCAGTGATCCAAATTATGAGCCAGATTCAGAAAATTCTGACGAAATCCCACGCGAAGAAGAAACCCCTATTTGCAGCAAATCTCAGGAGACAGGTATGCGTGTAAATCTTTAATTATATGAGGATGAAATGCTATCGGATAATGTAGTAGAAAATCACCTCAAGTGTGATGATGGTGACTCTGAAATTATTTTAGATACGGACGAACACAAGGGTCTTCGTACGAATATGGAATATGGAGTGAAAATCGGTATTGGTGAAAATTGTACTCCGAGGGGTATTTTTAGTGAGGCCATCAAGACGAAGTTTCCCGATGTGGAATTGTGGTTGGCACATGACGGCAATAACCGTAATACTAAATTGTTGAACAACTTCACATAATTAGATTATTTTTCTACTTCTTATAATTTTGCTCCAACGCTGGATTAACTATCTTCAGTAATTCCGGAGATATAGTTTATGACCCATAAAGGGATCATGAGAAAAAATGGTCCGCGGATGTGTTAAGTACGATTGAAGCCCTACAAAATACAAAAAAAAAAAAAAAATAGAATAACATAAAATTTAACTTCCGTGCAAATTCTAAAAATGTTTAAACACTTGTACGTTTATGCGAGCTTGACAATTTATTATTTTCTAATGGCAAAGCCGTGAAACCTAACTTTTTTACAAGTTGCCAGCTTCATTGTTTCACATACTGGCCATCATACTGACTCCCTGACTCAAGCCCATTGAATTTTTCTTTATACTCGATGCTATTATCAGAACTAAGGGTGGGTACATCGGGCAATAACACATTTTCTTACATTTTAAATGTCTTCATAATATACTGGAATTTTTAAACAAAAATTCAAAATTGCCAAAATTACAGCATTTTTAATTGATGACACCTCCACTTTGTAGGACGTTGAGTAAAATCTGAAAATGGTGGCCCAAAAAATAAAAAAGAAACACGTAATTTTAACTATATGCTCATATTTATCATGCAGTTACATCACATTCAGTATAATTTAGCAAAATATTAAGCTTTTATTAAAATTAGTTCTGTGAATATATAGGCGCTCTCCCCCTATTTTTACAATTCCTGTCTCCACCTGCTCCAAATATCTGCGAACAAAAGCTGTTTGGGCTTTGGGTAATATTATTAGCGATGGTTCCGAATTGCGTGATTTTGTCCCAAAGCACGGTATAGTCCAGCTTTTGCCATGATTTATTAAACCCGATATATTAATTTCCGCTCTTGCGCAATGTTACTTGGGTTATTGTTAACTTGTGCCGCCACAAGGATCCACCACCACCAGCCGCAACTATTCCCTAAGTATTACCTACATTAAATATCTTAATCCATCACACAGACACCAACATTTTAGTGGACACCGTTTGGGCCATTAGTTATTTAACCGACGGTGGTAATGATCAAATTCAAATGGTTATGGAAAGTGGTGTGGTGGCGAAATTGATGCCTCTCTTGGGTCACGCTGAAGTGAAAGTACAGACAGCAGCTCTGCGTGCTGTTGGTAATAAAGTTATCGGCTCCGACGAACAGACGCAAGTGTACTCAATTATGATGCTCTATCACATTTCACGGGTTTGTTATCACACCAAAAGCAGAAAATACGCAAAGAGGCCGTCTGGTTCTTATCCAGAATCACAGTGGGCAATCAATCTCAAGTGCAGGCAGTAATCAACTGTGGACTACTACCGAAGATAATATAGAATCTTCTCCTCGGAGAATTCCAAACACAAAAGGAAGCTGCGTGGGCCATTAGCCAATTGACTATCATCAGAAATCGCGATTAAGCATTTACGCTTCTCAAAGATTTATTATCATGCAAAGACACTCAAGTTATTAATGTAAGTAAAGGGTGTCCCAGCAAGAACGCAAGATTTAAATTTTAAATAAAACACAGATATTTAAAAAAAAAACGTGAAACCTTATTATATCGTAAAATAGACAGAATGAGGTTATGTATGGAACAACACATTGGGCAGATGGCCGCCGCGGCTTTGCTGGCACACACGCGATCTTTTAATGAAATTTTCAATGACCGTTTTGCTTAAATACTGCGGTATTTCATTAATGCAGCGTTTAATTTCCTCTTTTAAGACTTGAGTCGTCGTCGGCTTATTCGCGTAAACCTTCGACTTCAAAAGACCCCAAAAGAAAAAAGTCTTAAGTTGTTAAATCGCACGATCTAGGCGGCCAATTCAATTCGCGAAATAACACGACCGGAAAATGACTGATGCTGCAATTGAATTGTTTCTCTGGCTGTATGACATGTGGCGCCGTCTTGTTGAAACCACATGCCCCCCACATTCATTTCTTTAATTCTAGGCACGAAAAAACCCGTTGTCATTTCACGATACCGAACACCATTGACTGTTTGCGCTTGACATGCCTCATTTTCATAAAAAAAAAGTCCAACGATTCCTCCAGCACAAAATCCACACCACACAGTGACACGTTGAGGATGCATTTGCTTCTCGTGAATCACTCGAGGATTTTCCTCACCCCAAATGCGACAATTCAGCTTTTTGACGAAGCCATCAAGATGAAAATGGGTCACTTCACTCAAAGTGATTTTATCGGCAAAATCAGCATTTTCATGTTGTCTCTCTAATACCCAATTAACGAACTCCCTTCGCTGTCCACGGTCAGCTGAGTCAATTGAACTTTGTATGCATGAAGATGCAAATCTTTCGTCAAAATTCGCTGCATAGTGGATTTGGAGACACCAATTTGCTGAGCTCAGTGTCGAATCGAGGTGGATGGAGTTTAAGCGACAACATCACGTACAGCTGCGACATTTTCGGGCGATCGACCTGGTCGAAAGCGCGTTTTTGTCTTTACATCAGTAACAGATCCAGTTTTGGCAAATTTATCCGTTAATATCTTTAGAGTTGACTCTTTTGGAGCATTATTGTGACCCTAAATTGATCGCAATTTGCGAACTGTAGCCGCAAAACTTTCACCATTTTGGTAAAACAATTTCACAATGAGAATGCGTTGTTCATTCGTGTAGCCCTCCATTTTTACTAACCTCGTACCTTCTACTAGCAAAAAATAACAATTGTTCAAATGTCAAACAATAACACTTCGAATGGCGCCAAACTTAAATCTTGCGTTCTTGTTGGCACACCCTATATGTTCATTATGTTGTAAATGCCACAGAATTGTTAACTGATAATTATTATTATTTTATACAGGGTGGCCCAAAATGACCGAAGTGGTGTGAATTGCTTATAACTTTTTATTTAAGACATATTTTTTTAATTTTTTTTAAATACAGTAAATTTATGGAGAATATTTTTTGATTAGTTATTAAAAATGATATCCCGCAAGTGGTGGTCATTTTCTGCTTCGCCCAAATGTGCCCTTTCCAACACATTTTTCATGACCTTTCGCAAAATTTCCGGTGTTATGTTGTTCATTTCGTCTCGAATATTGGATTTTAATTCGTCAATAATCCTGGGCTTATTAACATAAACTTTCCCTTTTAAATAACCCCAAAGGCAAAAGTCTGGAGCGGTTAAATCCGGGGAACGCGGAGGCCAATGAAAATTGCTTGTACGCAAAATTATTCTTTCACCAAATATGTCGCGTAAAAGAGCCATTGTGGCCCTCGCAGTGTGCGCTGTGGCTCCGTCCTGTTGGAACCATATTTGCGGATAGTTTTCCACGGCTGGCCTTAACCAACCAATTTAATAGGAAATGGCATTCGTCACTCATAACTAAGTAATGAATAAAATTAGGATTCTCTTGTGCTTTTTGCTGGAAATAAATTGCATAGTCAAGTCGTTGCTGGTAATCTGTCGGTTTCAATTCTTGGACAATTTGAATTTTGTATGGAAACATTCTTATGCTGTGCAAAATTCGCTGCAGCGACCCTCTTGAGATGCCAAGTTGTGTCGAACGTCTCCTGGTTGATGTTTGTGGATCCTCCTGAATACTCTCCTGTACCACTTGAATATTGTCATCCGTGTGAACTGATCGTCGTCTGCCAGCACCAGGAAGATTCCTTACTGCTCCTTGTTCTCGAAAATTTGCAACAAGACGGTTTATTGTTGACTGAGAGGGTGCAACCCGCACATTAAATTGACGACGGTATGCACGCTGAGTCAACACAATGAACCGTTGATTTACAAAGTAAATTTCAACGATTTGGGCACGTTGTTCAGTGGTGTATTGCTCCATTATAAATTCTCCAAGTTTTCTTTACAAAATACTAAAAAGAAAAGAAAAAAAATTATAATAAAAAAGTTATAAGGAATTCACACCACTTCGTTCATTCTGGGTCACCCTGTACCTAAAAATGGGTAAAAGCGGCGGCAAGTTGAATTTTTAATAATGGCTACAACGATTGAAGAAAGTTAAAATGCTTCCAACACTGTCTTGATATGAATATAAGAAGTGCGGGTGAAAGAATAAATTATGTTAGTTAACAAGCTTGTGTGGGATTTATCGCCGCTGGCAACATATTGTGTGCTTTTTGGTAGGACAACGGCAATCGTAAAATTGTTAAGGTAAAATTAAATCATCTTCTCACGTGTAATTATTTCGCAGGAAAATATTTCATCAGGTATTTCCATTCGCTTTTCGTTAGTTTCCACCTGTTTAGAAACAACTTACCTTAGCAATCAAACACTGTGAAAATCGTTGCATTGTAAAACTGTTGCGTTTTTATCGTTTCTAATGGCAGGTAAACAAGTAGTGGGAAAATTTCGTATTATTTGTGAATGCTTTGTAAACCACCGGACTGCAAACAATATGAAATTTTGCGTACCGTTAGAAAAATAAAATTTCATACTCAAAAAACTACTCAGATAGTTTTGCGATTGCTTAAATCAGTATCGTTTGAGGAGGCTGGAAATATGAAGCCTGATTGTAACGGCCAATTACGCTCAGTTTCGAGTTTGTGTTAACTTAACTTAACTTGGGTATAAAAAATGTGCCATGACTTAGTGCCAATTGTCAAAAATGTCGATGAAACAGTGAAAATCGTCAAGTCCGACAGTCATATAAACACTGCTTCGATTTCCCAGGACTAAGGTAATGCACAAAAAACTGCATGGAATCACTTATAAAAAGCTGGATACAAACGATGAATGGATGCTGCATAAACTAACACAAAAATAAATCAAGGACTGAATTTCAATTTACGAATCGCTGTTAAATCGTTTTAAAATCTACACTTTTCTAAAGCATATGGTGGCTGGCGATGTAAAATAGGTCCCTTTCGTCAAGAAAAACCAATGGTAATCAAATCGCAGTGGGCCGACAAAAACGGTGGTCAAGCCAGCATTCACGGTCAAAAAGATTTTACTATATGTTAGATGGGAATGGCGGGGAATGTACTAAAAGCTGATCCCTTGCGGCTGAACTCTTAGTTCGGAGCTGACGGAATAGGATAGTAATTATGCTTGGGAGGTTCTTATACATCTACTTTATAGGTAAAACCAGGCGCCAAGCTATTGCTATCTGTTCTTCTCTGTGGAGAATACTTTTAGTGATAACTAATTCGCCTCCAGAGAAAACTGATAAAAATCTGCTGCCCTAGCTTTTTTTGCCAATAGAGACAAGAGTTTCTATAAAAAGACACTACGGAATTGCTTTCAAAACGACAATAAGTTGTCGCACGTGATAGAGCATATTTCAACTATTATGAAAGGGACTATTCTAATTATGCTTCCACATCTTGAAAAAAAAATTGTTGTTTAAAAGGACTAGAATGTGAAATGAACAAATTAGAAAATCTGAGATAATTGCAATGCCTGTTCCCTTTAAAATATATATATATATTTAAAGTATATATGTATCGTACACCATTCAAAGCATTCGCCCCAGAAAAGGATAGCTTGGTGCCTGGTTTGAACTATAAAATGGATCTATAACAACCCTCAACCAAGTTTCCGGATCCTCCAGCAAGTGTATTTAGATATATATATATATCATGTGCGCAATTATGTTCCCGCTGTTTGCCAATAGATGGCAAGCTTAGGCATATGGTAAACATTCCGCCTCGACACAATAGTGATTTTCTTTTGACGTCATATTCTCTTGGTTATGTGATTATGTATGATTTTGTGCCAAATAGATTTCCTTCCTTCAATCAAAGAAAACGGCGGCTGAAGCTTATCAAGAGCTTCAAAACGTTTAGGGACGTTGAGCGCTTCAATGAGCAAAGAAAAGAAAGTCATGTGGGCTGCCCGGTCATGCTTGGCCGAATATTCACGCTGCGAAGGTTATGCTCTCTATTCGGTGGTACCAGGTCGGTGTTATTTATTACGAACTGTTGAAACCAAGCGAAACCATCACTGGGGATCGGTATCGACTTCAATTAATCCGGTTGAGCTGAGCAGTGCGCGAGAACTTAGTTTCGCACCAAATATTGTGTATATATAGTTTCTAAAAAAAAACAATTTATTGTCTGATTGTCAATGATAGTAGATAATATTTTCGTTAATTTTAAGTTCAGACCACTTTGCTGGCCATTCCGTAAGTTTCGACATTTCCTCAAGTATTGTTTTTATAATATTTTATAGAGAGTTTGCTTGTTATTGACATATTTTTTTCGCAATTACTTGGAAATTGTGAACAGCAACGAAATTTTAACAGGGCACATTTTTGAACAAAATTCCGTAACAGATCCTTACTTTTAACAACCTCCTTTCCAATTCTTTGTTTCAACTCTCCCCAAAGATCGATAGACTGCCTTCTTTGTAAAACGAATTTGGAATTCCTTAACCTAAGGGCGTCGAACACTCCAGGCACAGTCGTTTCCAAATACATAAATTTTTGTTTTATCGCTCCACAAAATATTTCGGCATTTTTCTGTTTTTCAATTGGAATGACTTCTGGCAAACGCCAATCTAGCCTTTAATTTTTTTTTTTTTGTCTAAGCAAAGGAGCTCTTCTGGCTACCCGTCCTGGTAAATGGGCTTTTCCACGAGTTTCGACGGACTTATTAGGCTTCAAAGAATTTGATCACTTTCCCTTAGTCTTGAAACAATTTTTGTTTTCTCCGGAGAACTATGACTTTTTCGCCCCATAGCTGATTTGTTTAACTATATATTTTATTGTGAGTAAAGATAGACAACAGTAAAATAACTAGCCTTTCCAAAAAGACTACAGCAGACTGCGAAAATATTAAAGAATTGAACAATGTATTTATTATTTTAACCAAGTACTGAAATCACACCTAAACAAAACTAATTCACACTGAAAACAAGGGGGAAGCCCCAGATTTATTTTTACTTTTAAAGGCATTACCATATTAAAGTTATTTAAATAAAAAAGAATTGCCATGTTTACTTTCCGTTAAAGTAACTAAAATTAAACTTAAAGCAAAAATAAGCAGGTGTTCATATTTTTTCGACCTTATAAGTACAAGATTCTATGGCGTCATTATCTCTGTTGTCATTATCTCTGGCTTCTTCCAGATACACTATGCAATGTGTTGTTAAACCAAGAAATCTGTTGTTTTGGCCTCAAATGTTAACTAAGTTAAACATGACATCGCCTACTACATTTCTACCAAACTTACCGGATGATAGATTATATTCCAGCAAAACTACTGTGAATAGAGAAATGAACCTACGCATTACCTTAATAACAGACTTTGTATTTCACATGGAGATGGAATAAAAGCACCGAAGTCATTACGATTGTTATATAAAATTTATATAAATAACAACAAAAGGGCTTGTCTACCACAGTTTTAAACAGTATTGCGTTATTATGTGTCATTAATCCGTTTGATATTCCTGGATGGGTTCTAATCCCTTTCGGGGAACGAAACCACAATCTTGATTATGATTTACACATTTTCTGGGTTCAAATTTCCAGCGATGTGTTACAATAACGACCAGCTGTCAGTGTCAATGCTAATGGACACAAATATGTACAGTTTTGAAATGATTAATGAGTGGAAATTAAATTTTGTCCAACCGCGGTTGGGTAAACGTGTTTTAATGATAACACTTGCGGTCAGTCGAAGGTATACATTTGGTGTAAATGTGTACCAGTTACGAACGGCCATTGAAAATTAGGATAACTACAATTTACAAATCTATACTATGCGTTGTGGACTGAAAGTTTTAGTGCATATTAAAGCGATGGAAACTCAGAGATATATAGGTACATATATATGATTTTATGAAACAAACATTAAAAATTCTCGTACATATAAGAAGCTCCTTTTACGTATTAAAGAAGCTGAGATATTTTTAGAATCTCAAAAAAGTAAACGATGGTTTTGAACCACAGTGAGCTAAATATATGTATATCCTCTCCAAACGCTCTTCTGCTTTGTACTAGGGCGGCCCTAAAACTAGCAGAACTGACATATATATGTAGTAGTTTGAAAAAAGCAATCGCATAAAACTCTTGTTTTTTAAGTTTCAAGGCCCCAAGTTGTTTAGTATTTTTATTTGAGCCATTACAGGTAAACGATCTTAGTGAATTTATAAACATGGAAAAAATTGGTCATCGTTATATAATTCAATATTTCCGTTTGAATGGTCTTAGTTACACCAATATTAAAGGTGAGCTGAATACTACCCTGAGAGAGTCTGCTCCCTCGTCCACGGCAGTAAAATATTGGTTAGCAGAGTTTAAACAAGGCCGTACGAGCTGCCAAGACGAACACCGTTGGTTGACCAATTGAGGTGTTCAAGCCAGACACGATTAAGAAAATCCACAAAATGGTATTAGATGATCGTCGGCTGAAGGTAGTGAACTGATAGGCATTTCAAAAAGTACTATACATGCTGACTGAAGATTTGAAAATTGGAAAGCTGTGCCCAAGATGCCGTGCTTGTTTTCAATAGAGCAAAAATAGCGTCGTGAAGATGTTTTAGTAGAGGTGAATTTTTGCATTGATTTATAACCACTGATAAGACATGGGCCCACCACTTCACACCTGGGACAAAGGAACAGTCAAAGCAGCAAAATGGAATGAAAGAATCATGTCCAAAGAAGGCAAAAGTCATGGTACACTGTACCACAAAAGTGGTACACTGAACTGAAATAAATAGTTGAAGTTAAATTAATAAAATTAAGAGCGTAAGCTCCTTTGTCGTAGCAAGCGACATTCTTGTTTTTAAGAAAATATTTGTCAGTAAAAAGGTCAACAAATGAGCCATCCTATAAAATAATGGCAGAAGGTAAAATCATTAGCAAACTGCTCTTATCCAGTAGCTACACAATATTTAGAGGTATATTTGAAATTTATGCTTTCATGAACAGGAAATAAATAGGATAAAAATTGAACCATAGACTAAATCGATAGACGAATCACATTTTCAGAGAAAATCATGGTCACGAAATGTCAATACTAAAGTTCGGCGATGATGGATAAATAAGCGATGCTGTCCGTAATTTGAATTTTTAGAATCTCGACGAGATGTGAAAAAAATTGTGCCCAAAATATTAAAGTCACAATAATGAAAATTAGAAAGAATATGAATCCCAGTAGTGCTTAATGTATTGCAAAATTATTCAACGTTTGGTTTAATTCTTTTCAAATACTCACGTTTACCGGAATTGGGAAATATCATTACATTACCCTGTTATCCATTTTACGGTTTCAAAAGTAAAATTAAATAAAATAGATATAAAACTATGATTTCGATGAAACTTTTATTTCGTCATAATGCTTCGACCTTGCCATTATGTACGAAATACAATGCCATTTAAATGACCGCCTCTGAATTGAGGTAATTTTCGACCACTTTTTTCCACACTTCCGGCGATACGTTTGGGGATTATCCGCGTAAACACGGTCTTGGACGTAGCCCCACAAACAAAGTCTAAAGGCGTCAAATCGCATGATGTTGGTGGCCACTTGACGTTAAATTACGCTTTCTGGAAGCTTCTCATGCAAGAAAACCAAAATCTGTCGTTTAAATCACCGTCCTTGTAACAAGTTTTAACTGTTTTTATGCGTTCTTCGATTGTTAAAAAATCCATATTCGTAAATGGCAAACCTTTCGCTAAATAAATAGCACTTCAGGTGACAGGTGTTTAACAGCTGACAGTCTTGCCAGACCGGTGGTTTTGAAACCACTAAGTGAATAACTCGTTGCAGTACGATTTATGTAGCTGTAGTCTGCCAATTAGGGATTATAATAGAAATAATTAATTTCTATAAACCGGAAAATTTATATCGGAGCCCTCAAAAAAAATGTGGCAATGCATCTCAATTAATCAATTATATATTGTGCGCCAAATTTGTGTGAATTCAGAATAACAGCTTCAAAGACATAAAGGTAAGGATATATTGTTCACGCTTCACAAGGAGCAATTAAATCGCGCCAAATTTGCTCACATTTTACAGAGAACTATAAATCAAACAAAAATCTAGACTGTTATATATCCTATAAGTAAGAATTTACAAAACAAAATTGAGTTTTCCAAAATCGGCCAATTAGTATGGAAGCGACACACTGCTGTCCATTCACTGTTGTTCATTCTCCTCAGACCGTTCTTTAACAATCGCTTAACCTGACTAAGATGTCTGTAATCGTTTCAATGTCACACCAAACC
This sequence comes from Philornis downsi, assembly GCA_019455685.1. NCBI lineage: Eukaryota > Metazoa > Arthropoda > Insecta > Diptera > Muscidae > Philornis > Philornis downsi. The sequence goes on from JAHXMU010000570.1 coordinate 1,054,774, forward strand.
ATATTATGATGTTGCAAAATTAGCAAAATTTAAACAATGTAGATTACTGAGAAAACTATTCATCAATATTTGCACAAAACACGGCCATGCAATTTAATCATTCATAGCATTCAATATTTAGCCGCAGAGCAAGGGAAAAGATATTTTATCAACGAGCTCCTTTTGAATTTTAAAAAAGTATTTTTACCTTTTACATTTTCTACAATCATGTAAGCGAAGTTGTGTGTGAAATTTTTTGCTCATATATACAACTTCTGTATACATTCAGGAGCTTTTGGAAAAAGTCCACTGTCTATGCTGACCAAGGCGATCAATAAGAAGTCTTTTTTGTCCTAAAGGTCCTTTTACCAAATTTCCGGTAACAGAGTTGTTAAATGATGATATCACATGGTAAAGAGCAAAGCAATGCAATACTTTCTATCATGTTTTCATAGGTATTGCTGGCCTTTTAAGAGTTTTCATGAACCTGTCTTTAATGTCTTTTTCCGAACCCGCAGGTGTTTACTTGGTAAATAATTTGCACCTTCCATCCATGACCACAACATCATTCATAAACGACGATTTCTCGTCATTGCCTTCCACTGGGCTGTATATGATTTCGGCTAGAATTCATAATTTTCCAACAGTTTAACAGTGTTGCTAAAATTTATTTATTTTACTTACGAATGGCTGTTGTGTTTAATGTGGTTTTAAATGTACAAACATTTAACTGAAGGACTTATTTATTTAGGTAGACGCTTTAAATTAAAACCTTCATGATTTAATAGAAAACAGGCATCAAAAATGCCCAAAATGTTATGTTCTTTATCTAAATCAATAAGAAATCACATTTTATTTACTTAGGTACTATGTCGCCTTCATGATGAAACGTTCAAAGGAATTAATACCATTGCAAATGTCACTCAATGAGTGTCCTTTGTACAATTTTTCATATTTTTAATAAGACAGTAAGAGAACCCTCCGACAGTCAACATCAACGACACCTTTTTTGCAAAACAAGAAGAGAAGAACAAAATTGTCAAATGTTTGTGACATTAATGACATTAGCACAAAGAGACAAATGAAGAAGAAAAGAAAGAAAATGTTAATTGCAATATGAGTTCAAATGTTTGTAAACAGAATTCATCAAATTTTGCGGCTCCGCTTCGGTTGCTGCTCATACATTTTTCTATTATTTCACCATCTGAATTTCAGGCGGACAGAATGAATCCAACTAAATCTTAGGTTATTTGCAACAAATTGACAATCTTGCTAACGGCCAGGCTTAGGCGAACTAATTTTCGTCATTTAACAGAATAGCATTTAGTAGGATAACGTACAAAACGGCTTATAGTAAACCGCATATTTTGTTTTTTTTTTTTTTTCGAAGCTGGTTTATTTGAATAGAAACACTTGATTAAATCACTTTTGTTTTTACAACCTTATTAAATTTTGCACCTTCTTAACCCCAAGGCATAATACGGCGAAAATATAACAGCAAAAAAGAAATGTTTAATCATTTCTCATCACAAGGTTTCAGCACTTTTTAATTCGATTGCCTGGTTGGCTGAGTGACAGACACAATAACTGTCGCAAATCTATATGAAACTTATAGAAAACTTGTCACAGCTTAACATAATTCAAATCTTTACTTGCACCTCCTAATTTGCACTTAGTAGCAACCTGAAATTTTGCCCATTGTACTGCTCTACAAAGCCAAGTAGAAACTAAAAAAACGATGATTAACCATATTTCTTTTAGGCCGTACCAAATAAATGACTTTAACCTATATATACTAGGCTCGTATTTTTTACATAGCTAAATTCAGTCAAATTTGGTAAACGTTACTGAATTACCACAGTAGATTCTTAAAATGAAAATGGGCCGGTTATCACACCTCTTCTACTACATTCCACATAAATTAACCGATGTTCTAACATCAAATTTTTTCTCTGTAACTCCTAATTCGTAGGCTGCACCCACCAAAATTTGTATACCTTCAACCAGAGGAGGTAGTATTCGGGTGGGATTTGACACGGCAAAAGAGTATCGCCCAGAAAAGTGTTCAACTAGGCTGAATCCACCAAAATTTGTATACCTTCAACCAGAAGAGGTAGCATTCTAGAGGGATTTGGCACGGCAAAAGAGTAACACCCAGAAAAGTGTTCAACTAGGCTGCACCCACCAAAATTTGTATACTTTCAGCCAGAGGAGGTAGTATTCGGGTGGGATTTGACACGGCAAAAGAGTAACAACCAGAAAAGTGTTCAAATAGGCAGCACCCACCAAAATTTGTATACCTTCAATCAGAGGAAGTAGCATTCTGGAGGGATTTGGCACGGCAAAAGAGTAACACCCAAAAAAAAGTATTTAAAATTGCGAAAGAATTTTAAACCGATATCCGCCTATCTGCCCAGCCAGATTGTCTGCCTGGTGGACACATTGACTACCATAAACATTTATCGTACCTCTTAAAACTTTGCACAACCTAATATTTTTTAAGATCATAGCCGCAAATGATCTACATAGGTCCACTCCATGTGGTACCTCCCATATAAATTGATCTATTTTCCGAAATTCAATTTCCTCCCTGCAACTCCTCATCCTACAGGTTACTCAAATTTGTGTCCACTGCATTGTTTCAAAATGAGTTGAAAGAGTTTTAGAAAAATGAATCCATGAACCATTCTGGCACTTCCTACACAAATGGTCGATTTAAGCCATATATACTTGTCTTCATAACTTCTAATCTGTTGCACTGAATTTAGGCAGCTTTGACAGACATTGAGCGTTTGTCAAAGTACGGTCCAAGAATGAAAAGGGATACACTGTCTCACCCTTTCCGGTAATCAATCCTCTGTAATTTCTAACTAATCATCTGCAATTATCTAGATTTTTACATATTTTATTCCTTTATAATAAATAATCTACAATAACGGAACTACAATAACGATCAAGTCACCACGCCCCTTCTCATACCATTCAAACAAATGCCCGATTTAACCCATATATTATTATTTTCATATCTGCCGTTCGGTTACACCAAATTCGATCAAATTTGCTGCATATTATGCGTTTGGTAAGCTAAATTCTGAGAACGAAAATGGACGACGTTGTCACACCCATTCTGGTATCTCGCATACAAATTGACCTATTTTTCGAAACTTGATTTTTCGCCATAATTCTCAAATTGTAGCCTGAAGTTATTTGAATTCTCATCAGTTATATTGTGTTATAATACGAAAAAATGGTAAAGAGCTTGATGGAATAACAATACTCTCTCTCTGATACCTTCCATATAAATTACCTTATTTAACTCATATATTCCTAAATTCATATCTTTGATTCAATTGCATTATATCCAGTAAATTGAGTTCGCATTCAGCATTTGGTACTGCGAATGCGAAAATAGATGGCACTGTCGATTATTATTAGGATACAGTACATATTTCGGTGGTCCTTCTGCATATCCCAAAAGGGGGAATTGCTTCTTTTAATATGTTTCAATTCAGAGTATTTTTTGCAGCAACACAAAAGGAAGTTGGGTGTAAGTATATGTAAGAGAATTCACCTGACTGAAATTTCTATGCTAGTTGTTCATCACATTGCTTTATAGTGCTTTGCAAAATGTGAAAAACAAATCGTCCTAGTAATCACGTCCCTTCTGTTAACTCCCATACAAACTACCGACTCAACTCATATATTCTTAGATTCGTATCTTTCAAGCAGTTGCATTGAATCAAATTTTGCACTTTGTATGGGCTTGAGGAACATAGCACTGCGATTAGAAATAGACCGCCTTGCCACTCCCATTGCGGTGCCTGGTGTGGTGCCACAGAAATTGATAAATTTATGGTAGTCTAATTTTTCCCCTCTAATTCCTAATTCGTGGACTGCAACAATTTAAATTTTTGTAAATTGCATTACGTCACAATGCTCAGTAAAATGTAAAGAGACCGACAGGATAACCAGACTATTTGTGAAACCTCTCACACAAATTATCCTTAATTCATATCTTTTACTCAGTTGCGCTACGTTGCGTATAATTTAGCATACGTCACGCTTTCAGTGAACTAAGTTCTGCGAAAGAAGATCGATTGAATTGTCTCCTTTAGGGTAACTTACATTCTAGTGATACGATTTGAATCAAACATAGGGTTGCACTACAATCTCCAATCACAAGACAGCAAGTTATAAGACTTAATTCAGTAAATTGTATTCTTTTTCCTTTAGTGTTCCTTAATTTAGCATTTAGCCACCAACTCACCGCGCCTTTTCTGACAGCCGTCACTCTTTTGCACCAATGTAAATAACATTAGTTGAAAGTATATTCGTATGTAAGTCAATTCACCTTACTGAACTGAAATTTTTGCTTAAGTTAAAAGCCACTAATAAAACGTTATCCATTTAATGGTTTCAAATTCTCCGGTCTGGCAAAGCTGTCAGCTGTTAAATGCCTGTCATCTGAAGTATTATTTATTTAGTGAAATTGTTGCCATTTACGAATACGGATCGTTTAATAACCGAAGTACGCGCAAAAATAGTTAAAACTTACTATAAATGTGGCAATTCAAACTTAGGCACTTTTCGAGCATTATGGGGTTAATACGGCCATTATAATCGACCCACTGTGTGAGGAATTGGCAAGATTATAAAGAAATTTAAAGAGACTGGAAGCATTACAGATGTGTTTAGACCTGTACATCAGCGTGCGAAGAAAGGGTTGACAATATGTGTTAGTACCACAATTGTCAGCCCCTTTTCCTACCTATAGATAGCCAAAGTATAACCAAGTAATCCCAGTGGGGCGTTGACAATCGCATTGTAATATACCCAGTGTGTCGCACACCGTGAGTAAAGTCTTCACGGCGAGACTCACGTTAAACCATCGTGGACTTCTTCTGTACCAGCGCAATGTCCATACTGCCGAAAATATCACATCTATTAGTGAAAGTGTAATGGATAATCGGAATTTTGATTTATAGCGCTGTGACTGTATGATAACCGGCTTTTTTCGGCCTGCGGTTGAAGATTATGAAATGGACTGAAAACGTGGTTTCAGCAAGACAGTGCCTCGAGCCACACAATATGACCGATTTTGGCTTTATTGCATCAGAAGTCTCCAAAAAGCAAAGTTGTTGAAAATTACCCCGAAATGACCCGCAGCTGTAACCAATCTAGAGGTGGAAATTTAAAAGACACTGCATTTCATACATAATGGCAAGGTCCAAGCATTATAATGAAGCAAAAGTTGCATCGAAATCATAGCTTTATATGTGTTTTATTTCATTTTATTCTATTTTTGAAACTGAAAAATTGACAACTCTTCTGAGTTAAGAGATTTAGCAACAGGTGTAATGGTGATTTTCACGTCGACGGCATTACACATGAGACTTTTTGTGCAAAATAAAGAAGAATCTGAGAAAAAACCTGCTAATAAAGAGTTTTTACTTCATTCAAACGACCAGCCGCCCACAAGGAAGAAGACATTAATTGTGCACCGCACATGATACATGAACGTAAATTATTATATAATAATACAATTACGTCAACATATGGTTTTACATTTAGTCACCGAGAACGTAGTCATTAATTTCTCCAATTAAATTTATCAAACATTTTTTGTACTCAATCGCGCATATGATGGTAATAACAAGGTAAAGATAATGAAGCGTGGGCGAACTGTAAAGGATTTTATGAGAATTTAATACGCTGCAAATGTCGCAAGTAATTAACGATATTATAATACATGACGTTTGTTGACTTAATCTAATGTAAATTATTTCGTTTGACAATAATAATATCAAAAGATGCTCATATAAAAATAACACTTTAATGAGCAATAAATATTCGTAAGACCTCTATAATGAGTTTTTGTTTTATAAGATTTACAAAGTAATAGCATATTTATGAAGAGTCTGGCATATATTTTGTTCAGGTGTGGGCTGTTATATTTGAAGTTATTTTGCCATTCCGCAAAATTTATTGTGAAACGAAAGTCATGATTATGGTCTACACATATCAAAGGAATTAGCAATGATGCCTATTAAGCTTCATCTATATGCACACATATAAAGAATTATTGTGAGTTGATTGGCTCACCAATCACGGCCATGCCCAAACAGCTATGATATGAGCCATAAATTTAAACGGTTTTATACGTCATGAACAGGTACTAAGAAGGGACTTTTAGAAATTCGCGTCCTTATGGTTAAAATGGAGCTGAAAAAGGACAAATAGTATATATATATGTATATGTACTAGCGGACCCGGCGAAGTTCGACTCGCCACAATTTAACGCCTTCAGATAAACTCCCGAGTAATAATAAAAAACAGATAGCTCAAATTTCAATGTGATTTATTTGAATGGAATCGAAATCAGTAGAGAGCATTATGATGATCAATATTTTTTGATTTGTTTTCCGGCGCAAAAACAAACATCGAAGACGGTTGTCCCCAACACGCGAACTAGCAACGTAGAGCTGACCGTACGAAAAACAGGGAGATTAATCCCACAGACTTCCAACGATTGGCCTTGCGATTTATTGATTGTCATCGCAAAAGCTAATCAAATGGGGAACTGAATCCTCTTGAATTGGTATTTAAGATCAGTTGGAGTTATCGAAATTCGTGGGATAAAGACTTCCTCTCCTTTGAATTTGTCCTTGATGATCGTCGCTTGAATCACATTGTTCATCAGTTTCTTGATGAACAATTGCGTACCATTGCACAATTTCGGATGACTCAGATTCCGCAACATGGGTACGATCGATCCTACCTTCAGCTGTAAACTATGCGGCGGAGTTCCTGGCACATCAAGGGTTCAAAAATTCAAAAATTCCTTTGGATAGTTTGTCGCTTCATCCTCGTCGGTCACTCTGTCAATAGATTTGTACGAATACAGTTTTCCAGCGATTTGACCTTGAATAACTAAATGCAAGCTATCGACGTCCTTCTCTTAGCTGCTGTTATTGCCAGTTCACTAATCCAATCCAGATTTTTATAATGCCGGGGAACACTTTGGTGATGAGTTCCTCCTTCGACAATGTGATGTGGTGATTGTGCAACGCGAACTTGTGCAATATGGGCACGTCTCCATTCATTTTGTTCAGCGCGTTCCTCTTGCGTTTAATTATCACAAACATGCTGACTAATTATTGCACGACATGTACGACGTCCAAGGTTTGATCGTCTAATAGGTGGAATTAGTCAAGCAAATAACTCTCCTTGAAATAGAATAAAGTCGTTGTTGACTAATCCTATTAAAAAGAAAATTATTTTAAAAAAAAAACTTATGAAATGAATGTATCGCAATAAATGCCTGCAATCCAATAAGATGACCTAACTTTTTATACGCAAACTTATTTTCTGAAAAAATGATCGAATTGATAAATATTGCACTGAATTTCAATTGATCGTACTGTTTGTACCATTTACTGATGTGATACGCGATATATGAGTATCCGAAATCAGTGTAATAATAGGTAAAACTCGAATCAATTGCAGCAGAAAATATAGCACATTTGTTTAATAGAAAATGGCAATGCGAAAAGTGCACCTGTCAAATTGCGCTCAGCCTAAGTAAACGTATAACGTCATCTACGGGGTTGTGGCATTAAACGCAGCGCAGCGTCATCTGTTATTTATCTCGTTAACTTCTCCACCCAAAATTACGCAAAACATATTTTATCACAATAAATTTCATAATTTTCCGATCTTTACAACGAATTTTCCAACTTTACACAGTCCAAAATCAAAAAAATTGAAAATTTTCCGGAATTTTCCGAGTTTTCCACTAACAGTTTTCTATTTTGCCATTCGAAAAGCCATTCCGGAACAATTGCACACAAAATTCCATACAAAAAATCCATTTTCGATTTTTTCAATTTTCCCACTTTTCCGGAGGGTTTCCCCAAAATTTTCTTTCGTAAAAACCTTCTCCAGGCAATTACGAACAACTGAGAAAAAATTTGAGCCAAATCGGCCCAGCCGTTCTCAATTAATGAATTACTATACATTTTTCTCACCATTTAGCTTGGTTTTCATGTAACTGAATTAATCGGGATTCTAATATCCGTTGGCTGTTCCTCTCAATACGATTTGCTTGATGTTCAGGACTTTCAATCACTCGAGAATTTCTTCATCTTGTAGCCGTACGGCCTCTGCGACCAATGTTCCTACGTCTGATTGGCGGCATCTCACTCACTTATTATGAAAGTTAATTGAAAACAAAATCAATACTATAATCTAACACTGTTTCTGACCGAAATTCATTTTTATATATAAGAGAAGAGAGAAGAAGAAGAAAAGAAAATGTTTTTCGTTTTTTCTTATAAAAAAAGTTATTGCTGAAATTATGCTCACCAACACCTATATTATATTGCACAAAAAATTTGAGCGCACGGTTAATTGTATTTTAAAATTTTCACTTTTTGCAGCAAACACAATAGCACTGAATAAGGCTCGTAAACAATTTTCACAAATAGCACTAATTAGGAACTTTTTAAAGTTTAAGCTTAGGCTAAGTAAAAAAATTGAGAAGTGAAAAGAAGGCAACATGATTGACAAAGTTAGGTGTTTGAGTTTCTCCTAAAAGTTTCTCATACATAGAAAAATGAGAAGTGAAATAAAGTCAGTATATGAAAAACTTAAATGTTCCTATAACAGGATCAGAAATAATGTTTTTTTTAATTTTTGATTTCTTCGGGTGGTACCACGCCTATTTGTCCAATCCCGCCCATATTTTCAGCAGAACTTACAATATGTAAACCAAACTTATATACCAAATTTTGTTCACATATTGTTAGCCGGAGCAGAAATAGTGGATTTTTAATTTGTGGTTTGTATGGGAGGTACCACGCCCCTCCGTCCAATCCCGCCCATATGTGCAGCAGAAGTTACAATATGTACACCAAACTTATATACCGAATTTTGTTCAAATAATGTTAGCAGGAGCAGAAATAATGGATTTTTAATTTGTGATTTGTAAGGGAGGTACCACGCCCCTTCGTCCAATCCCGCCCATATTTGCAGCAGAAGTTGCAATATGTACACCAAACTTATATACCGAATTTTGTTCAAATACCGTTAGCAGGAGCAGAAATAATGTATTTTTAATTTGTGGTTTGTATGGGAGGTACCACGCCCCTTTATCCAATTGGACCGAAGTATAAATCTAAACCACTCTGAGCGCCACTCAAACGCATACAAAAAATTTTATGCAAATCCGTCACTCCGTTCTTTAGTTATGCTGTGGCAAACACACGCCAAATCATTTTTATATATATGAGATATACGAATATCATTATGCATGCTAAAACTAGAGTTATTAAATCAATTGTATCCCTATCGGAAGAATAGATTTAAAAAAATTTGTACATTTGGGTAGATCAAAACAAGAGAAATTAGATGGTAGGTGTTAGGTGGGCGTCTGTCCGAGTTTCCATATTATTATTTTATTTAACATTTTTATTTCTAGATTCCTATATTACATTTAATTTCATTATATTTAGTATGTGTATGTATATGTATATGGGCGTGATGTGGTGACAGACATCCTCCCGAAGGAATTAAACATGGGGGGGAAAAACGAATAGAATTAGTAGGAGGTATCACTTGCGCTGCAATATATGGGATATGTACCTGTTTTTCTGATGGAAGAAAACACTTTGGGGATTTCAATATTTTTTCTTGAGGTGTTCTTCGGGATGAGAGCCACGACTTTATTTCACTGAGGTTAGATGAGAAGTGAGTTAAGACTAAAATGTAATAAGCATTGTAAGCCAGAGTTGTGAAGAAATTACCACTGCTAGAATGCGGGAGAAAGCTTTTGGCGAGTGATAATATATAGGTATTACAAGTTGACGGCTGTGGAATAAAGATTCCGGTTAAAACTCTGACTGTTTTAGCTCGGGCGTGAACAATATGAATGAGCTCACATCAGACATTTCGTATTTCGAAAGAAAATAGATTGGACTGAAAACAGATTGTCACACATAGAAATTAAACAATTTTCAAAAATCCCAAAAGAAGGAAACCACAAATTAATATTTTTCTTCTTTTATTGTGCTGTAATTCAATGTGTTTTCTGTAGAACCACAAAAAGGCTTCAAGGCATCTGATTTAAATTTCTGTACTGGTTTTCGGAATCCTTTTAATACGCGCATATAACAGAAACACAACTGCGCTCAACCAAAATATACCAGAACGGACTTTGCAAGCTCTTCTTCGTATGTGCTAAATATTAGACAAACTGATAATCATATATTTGTCAATACGAATAGTACGAATATTACAAGTAAGTCTTTATTAAGTAAGCTTAAATGATTTTCCCACGTTTATTGAACAGTGTACAAATCAAGTATTTACACAGATATAAGATATTGTTGGCGTTAGCGGCATTAAAATTTAATTATTCTTGGAATATGTAAATTTGGTTTTCGCAAAAGTTTCTGTATTATGACAGGAAATTCTACAATTTAATATTACCTTCCCAAAATATCTAGTCCCTATTATGAAACATTTTCTTATATTTGCGACTTCATCCTTCCTGTTAGTGAGAATTGTTTTTGTGAAAAATTTCAACAATCTTATTCCAGCATAACAAGCAAAAAAACAAAATTGGATCATATTCATTACATGCCATCAACATGATACAGATTTTCTGAGAAATTTCATAACACTTGCCTATTCGTTAAAGAGGGTTAATATCATACCGACTAATATTTACATTTTTGTTTGAGTCTGTTGGCAGATTCTTGCTATATTATTTGAATTTTATTGAAAGTCAAATTTTACAATCAATTTCAATGGGTAAGCGAGTAGCATGTGTTCCTTAAATAGGCATGTGTATCGCGCATAAAGGCATAAGCGGATGTAACCAATACATATGTATATACAGGGGCGGAAATTTCAATACTTTTGGCAAATCTTCTCCTACATCAGCTTCTTTACGAAGGCCTTGCAATAGGTCTCAATTTCGTTTTATAAACATTCAACACATGATACATATTTTCCGAGAAATTTCATATCAGCTTCTTTATGAGGGCATTGCGATAGGCCCCTGTTTCGTTTTATAAACATTTAACACACATTCCCTTGTTCTCTTATAGAAGAAGACATAATGAAGGATCGTTTAGCAGAAGATGGAAACAATTAAAACATTACAGAAGGCCTTCGATGAACAGACTTTGTCAGAAGTATACGAGTATATACAAGTTGCAGAAGTCACGGAGACTCACGTCCAACAGTTTCGAGATATGGTGTCCCGAACCCATCGTTTAACCACTGGACTAGCTAACAAGGTTTTTGACTGGAGCAACCAAATATCTTTCCTAGCGTAATTTAGTGGGCTGAATTCGAATTTGTAATTGGGTTTTCTTTATCACGTCAGGTTTTCGAAATACAAAAACAAAAATGTTTTTATTCGTTTCTTTTTTTTACATAAAATGTCATTACTTTATCAATGATTTTCAAAGTGAATGGCATTTCTTTATCGTCGTTCATATTTTTTTGGTTTGGTTTCATGTATTAGAGTCCAGCAATAGTCTCCCAGCATGCTTTTGTCTCAAAATCCTTGATAATTTCCTTCAATTTTCATTAAATCTTGATGAGCACGCTGCTCTTGTTCGTCGCTCACGACACCTACGTTTTGTGGAAAAAAAATCTAAATGCCAATCAAGAAAATGAATTTTGAGTGACATTTGTGTACCTAATTCGTAATATACGGGTATGTATTTGAATAATGTCGAAATTTCAGTCACTGGTTCTTAATTTTCCTTCGTATTAACGGCATGAGCACCTGACATGGACAGCTTTCCATTCCCATTATGCAAAAGAAAAGCCTTTAAACTATACATTGAGCCATCAATAAGTAATCTTCATTCAGTATTGTCTGATTCATTTTTTGAAATAAACTATCAACATCAGAACCGTATAGAACAGAGTATTTCTTTTCAAAATATGCAGCCAATTGCAAATTTCTATCTCTATAGATTGTTACTTTTGTCCTAACTGCAAAATGTTTCCACTGCTGCATGTGTGAAGTTAGTAATTCCGTCAGTGTATAGCTCATACCGCTCATTGTTCATGCGACGCCGATACTCTCCGTTAACGATGATGAGTCCATATATTTTCCGAAGTATTTTCCTCTCAAAAGCTGCCAGTACTGATTCATTCGCTTGCGTCATAGCCCAGGATTCTGAGCCATATAACAAAATAGGTATAACCAACGTTTGGTACAGTCGGGTTTTTGTTTGTCGAAAGAGAACTTCATCATCGCTCGCTTAGCCCATAGTAACATCTGTTAGCAAACAATATTCTCCTCTTTATCTCCATGCTGACATCATTCATTTTGTTTGCAGCGGAATCGAGGTAAATAAATTCCTCCACCGCTTCAAAATTGTAGTTGTCAACGTTCACACAACGTCCCAAACGGGTAGATTCTTTGTTCGTTGAAACCAATAACTTTGTTTTGTCGTCGTTTATCACCATTCCCATTTTCGCTGCTTCCTTCACGATGCTTGAGAAGGTTGCAGTAACATCTCGCAGTTTTCGCCCAATAATGTCTATGTCATCTGCATATGCGAGTAACATATGACTTTTATTAAAGATGGTACCAGTCGTGTTAACTGCAGCTTTCCTCATAATCATCTTCAACAGTATGTTGAACAGGTCACACGACAGAATGTCACTTAGATCTTTGCCTATCTTTACTGAAGACGTGTCAGTCGGCGTCATCCTACAAAGACGTATAAGCTTCGTAGGAATTCCAAACTCGGACATGACCTTATACAGTTTTTGCCGCACCGGGCTATTGAAGGCAGCTTTATAATCGACGAAAAGATGGTACGTGTCGATCTGTTTTCTAGAGTCTTCTTCAAAATGTATCGTAGTGTGAATATCTGGTCAGTTGTTGATTTACCAGGTCTAAAGCCACACTGATAAGGTTCAATCAGGTTAGTCAGAATCGGTTTAGTTTTTCACATATCACACTCGACAGGGCCTTATAAGCAATGGGTGAAAGACTGATACCGCGATAGTTTTTACAAACACTTGGGTCGCCTTTTTTAAATGCAGGGCACAGTACAGTTCCAATCATCGGGCATGTTTTCCTCGAGCCATATCGTATTCAGGAACTGATGCAGGCTCTTTATCAGCTCACCGCTATCAGTTTTAAACAGCTCTGCTGGTAGGCCATCAGCGCCCGCAGCTTTGTTGTTCTTAATCCTCTTTTCTGATTATAATAATATTTAATGTAAAAAAAACACGAAATTTAAAGAGAAAAATAATTTTTCGAAATTTTAATAAACAAATTAATACAAAAAAATTCTATAATCTGCTTGATAAACCTCAGCAATATATAATAAAAAGTATTTTTGCATAAATGTTAGTATAAGTGAAAATATTTGTCATTATTGTACTTTCAGGTGAAAGAATAAATATACTCGTATGTGCCGTTTGGTACTGCAGAAATGTTACAACCAGAAGGACGTTCCAAGTATTTTTGACTAAATGTGCCTCGCAATTTTTTAAGTCAATTGATCTATATCTTTTTGCTTAGATAACTGCAGTGAACCTTTGTGAAAATTATTAAAACTTTGCACGTACGTAAATTTTGCATGATTGTATCCGGGAGTTGTAAATGGCCTATATCGGCTCGCCAAAGAAAACCCGATTTTTCAATATTGAAATATTTTCTTTTAATTGACAGATTGCCGCAGCGTAAATTTTTGGAAAATTGGATTGATTAACCAAAGGGTGTCCCAACAAGAACGCAAGATTTAAATGGCTGATGCATCAATTGAATTGTTTCTCTGGCTGTATGGCACGTGACGCCGTCTTGTTGAAACCACATGCCCTCCGCATTCATTTTGGCAATTCTATGCACGAAAAACTGGTTGTCATTTCACGATATCGAACACCATTGACTGTTTGCGCTTGACATGCCTCATTTCCATAAAAGAAAAGTCCAATGATTCCTCCAGCCCAAAATACACACCACACAGTGACACGTTGAGTATGCCTTTGCTTCCCGAGAATCACTAGAGGATTTTCCTCACCCCAAATGCGACAATTCTGCCTATTGACGAAGCCTTCAAGATGGAAATGGGCCTCGTCACTGAAGATGATTTTATCGGCAAAATCAGCATTTCCATGTTGTCTCTCCAATACCCAATCAATGAACTCCCTTCGCTGTCCATGGTCAGCTGGCTTCAGTTCCTTAGTCAGTTGAACTTTGTATGCATGAAGATGCAAATCTTTCGTCAAAATTCGTTGCATAGTGGATTTGGAGACACCAATTTACTGAGCTCGGTGTCGAATTGAAGTGGATGGAGTTTGAGCGACATCATCACGTACAGCTACGACATTTTCGGTAGATCGACCTGGTCGAAGGCACGTTGTTGTCTTTACCCAGTTTTGGCAAATTTATCCATTAATCTCTTTACAGTTGACTCTTTTGAAGTATTATTATGACCCCAAATTGATCGCAATTTGCGAACTGTAGCAGCAAAATTTTGACCATTATGGTAAAAAAATTTCACAATGAGAATGCGTTGTTCATTCGTGTAGCGCTCCATTTTTACTAACCTCGTACCTTCTACTAGCAGGCAATGCCAATTGTTCAAATGTCAAACAATGACACTTCGAATGGAGCCAAATTTAAATCTTGCGTTCTTGTTTGGACACCCTTTATAAACCTTTTATGATTTTCAACACAAATGACAGAGTTAATCTATATAAGCTTTATTTTGTTATTTTCAATTACTTGCCTACAATAACCTACGTTTTTGTCTATTGCATTGATATATAATGCTACCTAAAAATCGACCAAATGAACATTAAATAAATGTTAATTATACTGCATTTAGTGCAAATAATCTATGTAAACATGAGCCAAATTGGGTAAGCAGATGGTGACAGAAACGCCGTGGCTGTCTGTCTGATTTTTTCCAAAAAAAATTACAAAATTTTTCAAATGCATGATATGTGCTAATTTTGAGAAAATTCAGTACAACTGCAACGTTTCATTTCATATATTCATAGCTTCGTATCAGTTGTACTCGTACGAAGTTGTATTAAATTTTGTGAAATTGGGCACATACGAGTATCATGCCTTTAAAAATTTTATTTGTTTTTTTTTTGGAAATAATCAACCAGACAATCACGGCGTGTCTGTCACCATCTGCTTACCCGATTTAGCCCATGTTATCATACATTCATATCTTTCATTTAGTTGCCTTAAATTCAGTATAATTAGCAAGCATCAGTATTTTATAATTTAATTTTTTATTTATTTAATAGAAACGACTTTTTTCTTTTCAAAATGAAAATGTGTTTTCACTCCTATTAACATTCCTCATATACCCTTCAGCCAGCTTAGCAAAAATCAGTGGCTTCTAATCGCAAGATATTAATTTATAATGGATATGTTCAGTACTTTATAATTCATTCTTTGTTAATTCAGTGCTTTTGTTAATAAAAACCTAACGATTAGACTTTCCGTCATGTGGCAATGCTATCAATTTTCAATCCCATAATTTAGTTGACTAAGCTTATGACGAGTGTCAAATTTGACAGAATTCAGTACAGCAAAGTAGCGAAGCTCAAAATAATGTTTTAAGCTAATCATTTGTATGGAAGGTCCAAGAGGGGAAGTGGTGACTTGATCGATTTTTCTCAAGCTTTACAGGGAATTATAATTATAAAACAATACAATGAACAAAACTCTAGGCTGCTGCGTACTACCATTAAAAAATTACAGAGGAAAGATTAAATTTCGGAAAATTTTTCCATTCGCATAGAAGTTACCAGAAGGAGCATGGAAATGTGGTGTATTTTCATATTCAGATCATACTTCAGCAAACTCTTTACTTTTAATAAAATTTATTCGTGAACAAGGTGTATGAACAAAGACATGGTTAATTGATCGATATTTTCAAATTTTATCAATCATTATAGAACAGTACACTAAGCGAAAACTTTGGGTTACAACTGTTTATTAATTTTAGGAGTCACAGGACAAAAAACTAAAATTCTACAGATCAGTCAATTTGTATGGGTAACAGTAGAGGGGGTGGACTAAACTGTATTTAATTTTAGGAAGTTTCAATTATTGTGTCTAACAAACAAGACCAGATCAGACCAGGCAGGCATCGGCCAATCGACTCAAAATGTTATAACACTTTTGACCAAAAGTTACTTTGTATCCTGGTAGTTAAGGGCCCGATTATGGTTTACAACAGTTGTTAATTTAGTGTTGTTAATCTCAAATTGGGATTAGCGTTTACAACACTTATCTGTTGTGTTGTAGTTTAGTGTTGTGCATGTTCTTTGTGGTGATAATCGTTCACAACAGTTATTTTTATGTGTTGTCACAGCAGCCAAAAACTAACAACAGCTCGTTAGTTGTTGTCTTGTTGCCGCGACAAGTTCAAAATGGAAAACAAATTGTAAGTATATACATTTTTTATATTTTTTGGAGTTTGAAAGTGAAATATATTACACACAAATAATTTTTGTAGCTTTCTCTGGAGAATAATGCAAACATCTTGCAAAAAGCCAACATCTAAATCTGTTTTTAAGAATGCCAATTGTCCTGTCAACGATGTTTCTTGTTTTTGCATGAATCGTGTTGAAACGACTTTCCGGAGATCCCTCTTCAGCACTACGAAATGGTGGTATTAAAAACGGCTCCAATAAATACCCGGCGTCTCCTATGATGCAAACATACATTTAATTACATATGGAAAGATTGTAACAATTCCCTTTCTTACTTAATATCCAAGTATTTAAAAATGACGTTTTGTTAATATTTTTCTCCTCTTCGTTCATTCGAGCATTTATCCACTTTTTGGAAATTTTTTTTTTCAAAAAATATTAACACATCATTAAAAGTGCAGCTTACAGTTGGCTGGGACACTCCAACACTGAAGTCGTTTCCACTACTTCTTTGATAGCTGCCATCAGCGAAGAATCGTAGGGCACAGCACAGTTTTATAATATGTTGGAATCCCAGAGCACCGAATTAGAGGCTTTAAAAAATGTTGGAGCTCATTTAGCAAAAAGGAAAAGTAATCTTTGTTTATGCGGAACATGTTGATAAAACTAAAATGTAAATACATACATAAACACACTGCAATTAAATTTCCCGATTTCTTACTATCCTACTTACTCAGCGTTAGGTAGTTAAAAATTGGTTGGAATCATCCCGAATTCTTTTTCTTATGCGAGCCATGTGAGGTGACTGGTTATCATCTTCATCGCTAAAATATAATTCGGCGCTAACATCCATTTTAAATTTTATAACTTCTCAATTTTTTTTCACAAATATCAAACAAATTGTTTGCATGTATATTGCAGTTTTGTTTTTATTTTGACACCGCGGTGTGTCATTTCATTTTATGGAAAAATTTACTACTATTGAAATTCAACAGTGGAACATACACAACATCTAGATGTTGTAAACCATAATCGGTTAAAAAATGAATGTTGTCTTGTAGCCGAAACAACACAACATCTAAGTGTTGTAAACCATAATCGGGCCCTAAATTTTTTGCGTATCATATGATATACATCTTCATTTCACCAATCGAAGGTGTAATGAAGAGGCAAAGGATTTTGCAGGCCTATCGGATCCTACAACGGATTTTGAAACAAAACACGTGTGCATGTACAAAGAAATAGAGCCTGCTTACGCTGCCGGTTAAGATTCTTGGTAATCAACACTACAATCAACGCTCATGGCGATTAGGATTCAGCGTAAAGAAGGCAAACCCAAGTCATAAAATAAACCTTATAATTTAATTGTAAATCATTCGACGGAATGTTAGCAATAACGAAATTACGAGAGATTAAAGCATTATCGCAGTCCTTTGATGTTTTAAGTTGTAATAAATGTGTGTTATTTATGGAAATAGATATGAAATATGAATTGACGCATATTCTTTTACATTACAAGCAATAATACAAGCATGTACAACCGGCTTTTAACGAAAGAGAACACTATGGTAAATGTGATGAACTGAATATTATTGTATCAAAATGTGATGTCTTGTATAATTTATGGATATAACAAATAGTAAACAAAATACCAGTAATTAAATTGCAGTATTTGCCCTCTTTAGTCTAAAAGTAAAATCTGATATACTTACAACATCCTATGAGTGTACCACAGCATTTGAGTGTAAAATTGAAAACTAAAGATGCTGATTTAATCTGAATGCTTGGCACAGACATTCAGGTGAATTGATACTTTTATGTCTGTAAACACTTCTTCAGACAACGTCTTTTTGCGCTGCTGTAGAAGTGAGAGTGGTGCCAGAAGGGTCTTGGTAAATTGTCTTGTTCCTATTAAATGATATACGAGGGCGGATAAAGCTAACCGACCTGAAATATAGCTGCTAATTCTATATTTCCATTTGAAAGATCTCGCTCCAAACAATACTAAAACCGAGTTAGATTCTACCCTGAGGGACTCTGCTTCTTTGTTCACTTCTGCAAAAAAAAAATAAAATATTGGGTAGTAGAGTTCAAACGAGGCCGTACGAGCTGCCAAGACTAACACCGTAGTGATGGACCAATTGGGGGTCCACGCAACACACGGTTAGGAAAATCCACAAAATGATATTGGATGATTATCGGCTGAACGTACGTGAGCTAGCTGAAATGGCTGGCATTTCAAAAGGTGATATATATGTACATCGTGTATTGACCGAAGATTTGTAGATGAGAAAGCTGTGCGCAAGGTGGGTGCCGCGCACCTGAGACAAACAGTCAAAGCAGTGCACTGGAATGGAATAATAGTGTTCAATCAGATGCAGGCGAAGAGGGTTCAAGGTCATGGCGTCTGTTCTTTGGGATGCGCAAGGGATCATTTTTATTTGTTATCTTCAAAAAGAAAAACGTCACAAATTATGGTCATTTATTGCAACATTTAGGTGATGAAATTATAGAAAAAGGCCACACTTGGCGAAAAAGAAAGTATTATTTCACCAAGACAATGCTCCAGTTCACACATCCACTATTGCGATGGCCAAAATTAATGAATTAAAGTTCGAATTGCTTTATCACACACCTTATTCGCCAGATTTAGGTCCCTCGGACTATTTTCTGTTACCAAACTTGAAAACATGGCTCGATGGTAAAAGATTTGCCAACAATGAAGAGGTGGAGTCTGTGGAGAAGCTATTGAATATCGCTGGAAAAATGTTATCGAGCTAAAAGGAGATTATGTTAAAACGAAAGGAAAGGAAAGGAAAGGAAAGGAAAGGAAAGGAAAGGAAAGGAAAGGAAAGGAAAGGAAAGGAAAGGAAAGGAAAGGAAA
>JAHXMU010000570.1:1074176-1095335 GCA_019455685.1 Philornis downsi
GAAAGGAAAGGAAAGGAAAGGAAAGGAAAGGAAAGGAAAGGAAAGGAAAGGAAAGGAAAGGAAAGGAAAGGAAAGGAAAGGAAAGGAAAGGAAAGGAAAGGAAAGGAAAGGAAAGGAAAGGAAAGGAAAGGAAAGGAAAGGAAAGGAAAGGAAAGGAAAGGAAAGGAAAGGAAAGGAAAGGGAAGGAAAGGAAACGTTTTCCAACTTTTTTGGTCTTCTTTGTTAAGTCGGCTAGCTCTGTGACCGCCCGCGGTTATATTCATTCAGTTGGTTGACGGTGGAGAAATACTCTGAATTAAAACACAATGAAGTCCTCCATTTAGGAAATGTATAGGTAGAGGGACCATTGATTTCTTACTAAAACAGCCAATTTGTGTGATTCGTAGCAATACAAATTGATGTGTCGTCAATTATACTGAATATAATGTAATTAAATGGGAGAAACGAATCGAGGAATATAAATAAATAAAATAAATTTAACTGAAGCTCAAAGTGAGGGCCTGATTATTCGATCGATTTTCTCACGTTTTATCCTGTATTATAATCGTATGAAATTGGCAAGAATTTAATTAATTTCGGGACACGAATTATGGATTGCAGCGGAAAATTATATTTCAATAGACCTGACAAATTGCAGCGCTGAAAATGTTCTCTCTTAGAAAACTAAGTTTCGATAATTCGCTCAACTTACATGGAGGTTTCCAAAATAAACGTAGCAGCGTCATCGTTTTTGGTTCTTAGAAATTTGTTTATCAAACGTAAAAAATTCGCCATTTTCCCAAGTTTGGCGTAACAAACTGAAAGATGTGGAATTAAGAATATGTTGATAAAATCTATAAATTTGTTTGGGAGGCACTAAGATGGCTGTGGCAATGTGCTCCATTTTTATGCTACACCAAAAGCTGAACATATACCAAATTTGTTTAAACTACATTAAAGGTATAAACCTAAGAATATATGGGCTAAATCTGTTATTTACCAAACGTTATTAAGCAATGCAGTTGACAAAAACTTACGCCTTCACAGGTTAAGTGCAAGAAATTGAATATCGGAAAATTAGTGGATTCCATAAGAGCAACCAGAAGGGGCGAACAATGAATTCCATTTACAATACCCGACTACGATCTAGCAAAATATTAGGATGCACCAGCCATCTAGACAGGCATCGCCCAATCGATATAAAGTATAAAAGCATACTTGCTACTATAAATACAATACTTCCATCTGGGTGTTTGATTTTTGGGCCTATAAAATTATATTTACCTCAATTCCCTCGTTTGAGGGTGGATTAATACAAAAATATTTAAATAACAATAAAATGAATGGTTATTTGCTGGTTGCAATGAAATTTTGTGCTTAGAGTGACCTAACCATGGGCGAAGGAACAGAAATTAAACATTTCTAAAATTAGTTTTATAATTTGCGAAAAAATGATTAAAAACACATAAAGATTTGCTTCCAAATATGTTTCAAATACATGGAGTTATAATTGTGAAATTTAACAATTGTGAACTAAGTACTACTTTGGCAGATATCTACCTATGGATTTGAGGACGTATCTTTGTGCAACTCTTTCAAAAGTTTAGGAAAAGCTGTGGTTTGGAAAAGGAAACTTATGTTACTTTATGTTGCCTTTTAGGAAAATTTATAAATGTTAAAAAATGCTATCGTTGATAAGGTGATGACGCTTTTTCCCCCAAAAATATGTAATCACTATATTTGAGTTTAGACTACTAACGGCAATATTTGTATAACCATCCTTCCTACTTTTTCCTCAGAAAGCTCGGATTTCAGATGGATTTAAAGTCACAGGAATATAAATCATATTCGCCGTTTCGCTGTGAATTTCGAAAATTTGCCTAATTTGTATGGTAGACACCAGAAGGGGTGTGTCGACACTGCCCATTTACACTCCCCTGCTAAGGCCTTGCAAAATATTAGGCTTCACTAATATTAACAATGTTAGTAGATATTTGTGACCACTATGGTGCCCAGCCGGCCAAACAGATAGATATCTATCAATCAACTTAAAAAGTCAAGAAGCTCATATGGTCAACAGATACTTGGTACCTTAGTGGCTTCATTATGGGTGCCAAATTGTTTTGAACTTATTTTCAGGGATGTTAATAACTGATATTGATAAAAACTAGTGCGCAAATAGTTTCCATTGTACAATTTCATTCTACCATTAACAGTTTTATTATAATATGGCGGTCAAAAAAGTCCTTTTGTTAGAGCGAAATGTGAAGAACAAAGTAAAGGCAAAACAAAATTCATTAAAAATTCCACTTTTTATCATTCACATTTTGCAAAACTATTTACGTCAATGTAAAGGGTTATCCATTTAGTTGTTTCAAAACCACCGATCTGGCCAGGCAGTGAGCTGTTAAGTGTCTATCATCTGAGATGTTACCTATTTAGTCAAGGGTTTTCCATTTCCGAATGTGGACGATTTAACAATCAAAGAACTCGTAAAAATAGTCAAAACTTACTACAAACGCGTTGATTTTAGCTTTATTGCGTGAGAAGTTTCCAGAAAGCGTAATTTCACGTTTCGACTATATCAATCGGCCAACAAAATCATGTGATTTGACGCCGTTAGATTTTTTTTGCGCGGCTACGTCAAAGACCGTATTTAGGCGGATAATAGATCAGACATACCGCTCAAAATTTGCAAGAAAGTGGTCGAAAACTATCTCATACACTCTATACACTGTTGCAACCAATCCAGAGACGGTCATTTAAATTATAAAGGGTGATTTTTTAAGATTTAAGTTTTTCAAGTTGGCAGCACTGTTTGGTAAATGGCGTTCACCTGTCAAAGTGAAAAGTGTACAGCATACTCTGCCATTTCATCATGGAAAGACTAACAAACGAGCAACGATTGCAAATCGTTGAAATTTATTTTCAAAATTTGTGCTCTGTGACAAATGTGCATCGTTTGATACGACCATTTTATTATGGTCATCATAATCGACCTGCTGAATCAATAATTTAGATACGTAAACAAGTAAAACTGTCGCATCTGGAGTGATGAACAGCCATATGCCATACATGAATTACCGATGCATCCCGAAAAAACAGCAGTCTGGTGTGGTTTATGGGCTGGTGGCATCATCGCTCCACTTTTCTTCAAAGACGACCGTGGAAGAAACGTTACCGTAAACAGCGAACGATATCGAGCCATAATACGCAATTTTTTTTTGCCACAATTGGCTGAGTTGAACTTGGTTGACATGTGGTTTCATCAAAACACACTGCTCGTGAAACAATTCTTTCTTGTAGGGATATGTCAAGTCGTTAGTCTATGTGGACAAGCCGAACACTATTGCAGCCTTACAGGATAACATAACACGGGTTATTCGTGGAACACAGGCCGAAATGCTCGAAAAAATGACGAAAAATTGGACCTTCCGAATTTGCATTTTGAGACGGAGCCACGGACGGACAACATTTAAATGAAATTATCTTTAAAAATTAAATCACAAGGACCAATTTATCGATTCCCACAAAAAAATTTTAATGTATGTATGATGCAAATTTGAGTGTTTTATTCGATTTTTAAAAAAGCTGCGATTAAACAATCACCCTTTACTATATTCCATAATGGCAAAGTTCAATCATTACAATGAAATAACAGTTTCATTAAATCATAGCTTTCCTCGTATGTGTGTTTTATATAACTTTATTTTTGAAACCGGAATATGGATAACCCTGTATAATGTTTTGTCACAATAATTGTCCACATTCCATAAGCTTGTTAAATTAACTTAATCCCGATTAAGAAAATCAAATTTCAAACTTTGAATTTTGTAGAGCATATTTAGCAGATGGAAGCTGTTTTGTTAAAAACCAAATTGACAATAGTTGAGGTTGCTAAATTAATATAATCTGTTTTGTTTAAATTTCCACATTTTCAACTTATTGCAATAACTCAAATCTTATTAGATTATATTTAAAAATAGATTGATTTTATTGCTCCCGTATCTTTTAATTTAGAAAAGTTAGAGGAATGGCGATTAGACAGAGAATGCTGGTTCCAATAGTTTTATTTGTAATCAAAATATTGGAATATTTTCTTATATCGAAATGAGTTGTTGTTTTTTGTTACTTACTCCACAGATTTGTATTGTCTAATATTAGAGACCTGCTATTCCAATTTCGCCAGCTCAACAACGGCCGTTTGTACTGAAAAGTTTTTTCGATATTTTTTTCCGTAACTACAACTACTTTCAAATCATATTTAGCTCATGACTTTTACACCCAAAAAATCCGAGAATTTCTTAGTGTAAGTTACAATCTGAATTTTGTTCTTTCAGAAAAGGCTTTGCTATTAAATCGCTCGCTTATTTTATAATTTGGCAACATTTTTGTATTTAACCTTTTCATGTTGCATGCATTTGTTGGTCTAACAGAAATTTCCGTACCGACTTTGAAATATTACAAAAGATTGGTTTGGTTTATGAAGTTAAATAAATTAATAAGTCGAAATTATATGACTACTCTGCAAAAGAGTAAAATTCTAATTCTAACCGTAATACGTCCATAACTGGCTAAAATGCATACGATAATAAAGCAGAGGCCGTACAATGTTATCAGTATCTGGAATTTGATTGCCAGTAAATACGAAACATGCAAAAACGGATGTCTTAAAAATAGAACATGCCATGTTATCAAATAAAGCAATGCCAGCTTATGTTGTGGTTTGCCCATTCATCAAAGTTATTCTGGTGAATTCGGTTCAGCCCACTAATGTATTTATCTTGTTCGCTTGAAGGGATAAACGCTGTTGAGCTGTTGAGAATATCATTTCGCCCACATATCAGTGGCATTGAGTTTGTGGGAAATTAATTCCATTTGATAGGTATCCGTTTTGCTTTCATAGCTTCACTCAGAACAACGAAAATACATATTAGAGTCCTGCACGGACATCACTTTTGCATATTCGAGTAATTTTAGCAACTTTTGCTTCACTTTATTTCCAGCCATTTACTTTTGGATTACGCATCTTTTTCATCCACACTTTGTCGAGGAATGATTACAATTTAGATGTCCTATGCGAAAAAATGCGATCAAGTATGTGTACTAACAATCTGTCGAATGTGATATGTAAAAGACTAAAGCCGGAGTAAGCTCACCTGATTGGACCCTGTCAATGCGGCTACAGACATGGTAAATGGTATCATATCATCTTTCCATCGGTTAAAAATTTAACTTCGACGTTTCGATACAATAAAAATTTTATGAAACCATGTTTGGCATTCTCACACAGCTTATACTTCTTTATAGGATGGCACTGACTGTCACGAAGTCTTCAGTAAGGAAATGTATTAAACAGAGCGATTGTGAGGACGATTGGGATGGGTTAGGTCAGTGTGGCAGTCTGAATAGACAGACTCACTTAGACTGTTATACCGCGGAAACTAGAGACATGGATGTCCCTAATTTCCCCCGTTGAACCATCCTGATCGCCTCAAGAAGCTCGTAAGTCGGAAAATATTTGTATCGTCCAGATCTCCTAGGTTCCTAAAGGAATAAGAGCCTAGTGTAGATCCCCGCCTGTTCGCCAGGGCGGGACAATTGCAAAGAAGGAGTTCAATGGACTCCCCTTCCTCTTCATCCCTACAGTTCCTGCAAAAGTCACTAATCACAACCCTCAATCTCACTGCATGTCTTCCAATCAGACAGTGTCCCGTCATGACGGATAGCAGTTTGTGTGAACCCTTAAGATCTAGGCGAAGCCACAACTGCCTGGATTAATTACAGCCTGCGACAGATGCCCACCTATCATTTGCTGCTAAATATGCTCTATCACGGAGTGGGAGCTTGCAAGTGGCTAGAGGCATGTCCATGGACTGCAACTCGGCTGGAGTCTGTAATGTTATCACAAGTCTTGCCAGCTTTTCTGCTCTGCAGTTCCCTGATATGTGCAATTGTGAGGACGATTGGGATGGGTTAGGTCAGTGTGGCAGTCTGAATAGACAGACTCACTTAGACTGTTATACCGCGGAAACTAGAGACATGGATGTCCCTAATTTCCCCCGTTGAACCATCCTGATCGCCTCAAGAAGCTCGTAAGTCGGAAAATATTTGTATCGTCCAGATCTCCTAGGTTCCTAAAGGAATAAGAGCCTAGTGTAGATCCCCGCCTGTTCGCCAGGGCGGGACAATTGCAGAGAAGGAGTTCAATGGACTCCTCCTCCTCTTCATCCCTACAGTTCCTGCAAAAGTCACTAATCACAACCCCCAATCTCACTGCATGTCTTCCAATCAGACAGTGTCCCGTCATGACGGATAGCAGTTTGTGTGAACCCTTAATATCTAGGCGAAGCCACAACTGCCTGGATTAATTACAGCCTGGGACAGATGCCCACCTATCATTTGCTGCTAAATATGCTCTATCACGCAGTGGGAGTTTGCAAGTGGCTAGAGGCCTGTCCATGGACTGCAACTCGGCTGGAGTCTGTAATGTTATCACAAGTCTTGCCAGCTTTTCTGCTCTGCAGTTCCCTGATATGTGCCTGTGGCCCGACACCCACATAAGGTGAATATTGAAATGCTGAGCCATCTCGATCTGACATTTTAGGGTTGATACTGAGTTCAGGTAGACAGTATCCAAAGACTTAATGGCGTCTTTCAGAGAATATGTTAGATCTCACCGTGGTGAGGACGTTATACCTCAGCCATTCTTCCACTTCCTTAATGGCCAAAATTTCGGTCTGATAAGATAAGATAAAAACCTTTCACCAGACGATAACTCCATACAACATTATAGGTCTTACTACTGCAGTATACATCCAGTGAACAATGCGAGGCTTTAATCCCCATTGTTTCCCTATGACCGTCTTGCGCGCATATAGTGCCCCTGTGGCCTTTTTCGCCCTGTCAAGAAAGTTGAGTTTGAATTTCAGCTTCTTGTCTAATGATGCATCAAGGTATTTTGCACAGTCCGTGAAAGGAATTTCAGTACCTCCTAAGGAGATATTATCCGCAGGTGGAATCTTGCACTTCCTGGTGAACAGAACCACTTCGGTCTTGTTTGGATTTACTCCGAAACCGTTTTCTCCAGCCCACTTCGTTAACATAAGAAGAGCTCTTTGAAGGCTGTCTCTGCGTATTCCCAAAAACTTCCCCCTAACTTCTTTGACCAATGGAGAGCTGTGGACGCTGTGTCAAAGGTCACAACAACCTCAGCTTTACAACAAAGGATGTCAACTAGAAGAGTAAACGAAGAGTTTAGCTTCAGAATATTATGAATGAATGTTACTGTGGACTATGAAAGCGACTTAATTGCACACCCTTCTTTCGACAAATAAAAATCCAGTCACAACAGGTATTTTTTTTATTTTTTTGGTTTGCAACTTAAGTGGTTGAATCAATTCTGAGAGTCTACGAAAAAAAATGCTCTTGAAATATAGGGTGGCGCACGAGTTGTGCTATAAACACAAAACGTGGACTAAAATTCGTCGTTATCAAACGATTTTGATGGTGTTTTTTACACAAAACTGCGCCGAAGATACATTCGTTTCAACAGCATTTGGTTTCAACAAGATGGGCCAACTGTGCATATAGCCAGACCGGTTATTGTGGAGCTCCAACGAAATTTCCCAAACAAATTAATATCAAGAAACTCCACTTTACGCTGGCTTCCAAGGTTACCTGACCTGGCTGCACCGGACGTTTTCTTTATGGTACAAAACGAAACCAAGAAATTTGTCTGAATTGAATTAAGACAATCCCGATTTCAATCCTTCAGGGCCCAATGATCAGGTGCAGCTTTTACATGAACGAGCATGGAGATCATTTATGGTCCATGTTCTTTAACACCAATTACAGTCGAACTTCTCTATAGCGAAAATTTCTCTATAACGAATAAAATTCGTGAACGCAACAGTTTTGTTAGTATTTTCATACATTTTGATCTCCTTATAACGAACTTCTCTATAACGAAGTTCTCTCTGTAGCGAACTAATTTGTAATGCCTAACAAAATTTTTTCATATAAAATAGTCTCTCTATAGCGAAGTTTTTAGTAATCGTTTTTTTATGTATGTATGTATATGAAATACACATAAAGTACGTTACATTTTATACGCTAGTTACGATTGGCACAAAAAACAAAATATACGTACACAACATCTCAGTTTCAAAAGATTTTTGTACTGATAGGACGCATAATTGAAAGATGGCAAACGTAAATCTGAAGCTGAGAAGGGAATAAAAAAAAAGAAAGACATTGCCTTGGAGTTTAAAATTACCCCAACACTCTCTCAACTATTTTAAAAAATAAAGGCAAGACTAAAGAAGCTAGCAGCTCATCTATTGCACATGGCAAATTTTGAAAAGCCCGAAACTGTGAGTATGCCGATGTTGACGAAGCAATGATTAAGTGGGTAACTGCTGCAAGGCATACAAATATTCCACTTTTCGAGCCAATAATTCGACAAAAGGCAATTGTATTTGCAAAGTCATTGGGCCATTCCGATTTCTTGATGGATGGCTTGATAAATTTAAAAAAAGATATAGCATTGCTGGAAGAGTTGTCTGTGGAGATAGTGGTGACATAAATATTCAAACTCGCAATGACTGGATTAACAACGTGTTACCGAACATAATCGAAAAATACGATCATAACGATATATTTAATGCAGTCGAAACGGGCCTGTGTGTTGGAGGAAAAAAGAACAAGGACAGAATCAGCATAATGGTATGTTCCAACATGACTGGGACAGAAAAACTAAAGCTGCTTGTTATTGGAAAAGCCAAAAATCCGCGCTGCTTTAAAGGACTAAAAAATCTTGGAATGGACTATGAGAACAATCAAAAATCATGGATGACTACTGAGTTATACAATAAGTGGCTCATAAGCCTAGATACAAAATTTGCTGCTCAAAAGCGGAAAATCCTTCTTTTCGTTGACAACTGCCCAGCACACTCCAAGTCGGTCCAAAGTAGGCTCAAAAACATCAATCTTGCCTACTTCCCTCCTAATATGACATCGTCTTTACAACCAATGGGTCAGGGAATTATTCAAAATGTAAAACATCATTACAGAAAACGAATTCTACAGAAAATGTTAACCTACAGCACCGATGAAGATCCAGTAGCTATAAATTTACTTGATGCAGTTTGAAATTTAAGCAGAGCTTGGAATTCAGATGTTAAAAGTGAAACAATTCTTAACTGTTTTAAAAAAGCTGGATTTCCCATAAATTCTCAAGAAACTGAAGATGTAGAAGAAAATAATGCCCATCTGCCTGAATTATGGTTGGAATATGCAAACAAAATTAATATTGAAGGTGTAGCGGTTGAAGATTACTTAAATGTTGATTGCGACACAGTTACCATGGAAGATCCTTCTGATAAAGATATTCTACAGAGCGTATTATCCTGTCACTATGGAGTTATAGACGTGTTCCTATTTAAAAAAGAAATATTGGTAATAAATTAATAAACCAAAATTTCTTTCAGAATCAGACGATGAAGAATTCGACATAGAACAAAATGTTTCAGAATTGCCTTCATTTTCCCAAGTACAATCATCTTTTAACACGATACGAACCTTTTTTGAATCTCGAAACAATGTACCTAGGGATATTTTTTCCCTTCTTAATCGTTGTGAAGACTTTGTTGACGAAGAAAAGTGGAAAAATCAAATATAAACAAAAATAAGATCTTTCTTTGATGCCGTATAAAAACTTGGCTTGATACGTTTTAATAAAAATTTAAATGGTTTTCTTCTCTGAATATAAAATTTTTATTTTTCTTTTATTTTTACATATGTCTATATAAAAAAAAACTGAATGTGTTCATGAAAAACAAATTTTTTGTCTCAATAAATATTCTTTACCTCGTTAAAAAAAAAAAAAAAAATCTGAAGTTTCTCTATAACGAATTTTCTCTATAACGTAGAAATTTGACGGTCCCCAACTGCTACGCTATAGAGAAGTTCGACTGTAGTTATATAATATAACATTGAATTTTTTATACAAATGAAAAAGGAAAAAAAAAATTAAATGAAATACATTGATAATTGGTGCGTCACCCTGTATATCGTTAACGGAGTATGTCGAGTACGCATGAACGACAAAGTGTGTGAGTTATCTACTGACATCGACCTGGTCAAGCACATCAAAGAACAGTGATGAATCGTGTTGTACAAATGGACTCAAATGCTCCGGCATGGGCGGCACACCGGAGGGCGGCAAAAAAAAAACTACATTGGACGGATTATGCTTCTGAAATATTATCGAAACTATGTGTGATGAATTGGAAAAAAGCGCAGAAGATCGAAGAGGTTGTAATTATTTTCCACGCACGGCGTTTAATAGATCAGGATGTTTGTTCTAGTCGCCACCTAAGGAAGCAAGAAATCACCATTAACATCGTGCAAAACTTTCTGTATGTACGAGTACGTTTGAAGGGATGCTAACAACTGAATTCAACAAACAACAATACACAAATAGTTTCTACCTTGAAATTTCATTCTGACCTTAATAATTTTGTAGGAAATTAGATAAAACTAGTTCTTTCTCAAAAGCACATTTGAAAAACGATTTAAAATCAATCATAGAAATAAAATTTCGCTTTTTATCAAACACTTTTTTATACAAACGCTAATATCACAATGCAAATCATATCACAATGACCACCCACATTCAACGAATTTTGTTTTGAACTAATTCAGAGCAATATTAGCTAATAACCGAGTGGTTCGCAGCTACTCTTCTGACAACGTGCACAATTTTTCAGCAGTTGGTAAAGGTATCCAGTGGCTAAAATTACGACAACGTTATTTTAAGAAATGACGTTGTTTTATGAAAATTTAATATAATATTTAATATTAATATTAAAACGAAATATGCGATATTTCGAAAGGATTACGACGCCAAAAACGTAGTCAATAATAATGCTATCACAACATGATAGTCCTTGCTAAAAGCAGCATTTTTCAGTTGGAAATAATGTTATTTGTTTGGTTTATTAAAACTATAGTACAAATAAATCCAAATTTTTTCCGATAGATGGCCTCAGCAAATGCATCTCGCGTTCGATAAGTGCGATGGGTTTACGCTTCATGACGTTAGAAAGATAAGATTTCGTGCTGAAAAAAATCTGCTTCAACAGTTTTATAATTACTTGTTTCAGCATCGTCTGGAGTCAAAAATGGGTAGTAGCAGAAAGAAAGTATGCTATATTATTCAGTTTTTCTTCGATAAAGGCGAAAACGCAAGCCAAGTGATTGAAAGTGTGAACGGTGGTCATGGTCCTGATACTGCAACAGTCAATTATGCGCAATTTTAATTCCGTCGATTACATTCTAGCAATTATGAAGTCAAATGTGGACGCTCTGGAAGCCTTATTGTGGAAAATGTCGACAGAATAAAGAAAATAAAAATCGTCGAGTCCGAATGTCATATAAGGAATGTTTTGATTGTCCTAAGGACAAATAAACATTACACAAAAAAATCGATAGGAACTATCTGAATAAAACTTGATACAAAAAGGAATTGATTGTTTGAGTACCACACAACTCTAGAAATCACTGCTGAACTCCGAAAAATCGACCCATTTCTGAAGCGGATGGTGACGGGTGATAGGAAGTGGATCTCTTACGACAACGTCAAGTGTCGACGTAAACGGCGGTGTCGGCACAAATGGAGGCCAAGCATGATTGGTGTGCTTAGCAGGGAACCATAAACTTTAAGCGGCACCCCAATGGCCAAACCTTTATTTGGATCTGTAGCGTCAACAACTGTACTGTCTGAGATAAGCAATACCTCAGAAACGGCCCGTTTTTTGGCCAATGGAAGTGGAATTGTCTTCTATGTCATGTCACACACATTGAAAGTGACTCGCCAGAATCTCCGGGTTCTTTATTGGGGAATTCTTATACACACATCTTATAGTCCAGATCTTGCAACAAATGTTTACCACCTGTTCCTGTCTATAACGAATGTTTTCGGTGCAAATCTCAAAAGAAGCTAGTGAAAATCGAATGTGTCAGTCTTTTTGCCAATAAGGACGAGGATTTCCACTAGTCAATCATAATGGCACTATCTTCAAAATGGCAATCGTTATCGAGCAAAATGGTGTGAATTTGAATTAAATCGAAACATTCTAACTATGATGCATAACGCTTTTAATGTAAGGCAAAAATAGTGGAATACTACATCTTATTATCAAATATACACGATGTGAATGAAAAGCCTTTGGATCGAAAACGGTCACATTTTACCTGAAGATGTCTGTCAGCGAATTAGGAATTGCAGGAAGAATTTAATTTCTGAAACTAGTTTAATTTGTGTGGGAGTTATCAGAAGTGGTGAGTCGATATGGCGTATTTACAATCACCAGTCATGGTTTGGAAAAATAGTAGACTAAGCCAAGTTTTTAGACATTTAGAGAAGATTTAACACTGTCTACCAGCTAGCCAGTCAGACAGACGGACAACGCTCAATCGACTAAAGAAGTCGTTAAAAACATTTGGTTAAAAGGCATTCGATACTTGAATATACATACATGCCGCATTAAATTACATATGTATGTTATTTTTAATTTTTTCAAAAATTATTTATTTATTCATCAATAACTATCTTGTCCCCTTCAAAGTAATCCCTATCATATATAATACACTTATGCCAGCGTTTTTTCCAATCCTCGAAGCAGTTCTAAAACGCGCTTTTTGGTATCGTCAACAGCTTCTGTTTCGATTTTTGTTTTATCTCCTCAATCGTAGCAAAACGTTTTCCTTTCATCAGTGTCTTCAGTTTTGGGAGAAGAAAAAGTCATCGGGGGCCAATTCCGGTGAATACGGTGGTTGAGGCATATTTGCGGTTTTGTTTTGGCCAAAAACTCAAGCACAAGCATCAATGTGTGAGCTGGTGCGTTATCATGATGCAAAATCCATGATTGGTTTTTCCACAATTCTGCGCGTTTCTGACGAATTGCTTCGCACAAACGGGGCATAACTTCAAAGTTTACATGATGCACCACGCCATTGCAAACGAAGAAAACAGTGAGCAAAACCTTCACATTTGACCGAACTTGACATGCTTTCTTCGGTCTTGGCTTTTCTGAATGCTTCCATTGGGATGATTGGGCTTTGGTTTCAATGTCATAGCCATACACCCATGATTCGTCACCAGTTATGACCTTTTTAAGGAAATCTGGATCGTCGTTGACGACGTCCAGCAGCACCTGAGCGATGTCCATGCGACGTTGTTTTTGCTCAAAATTTAGCAATTTTGGAACAATCTTCGCTGCCGCGCGTTTCATGCCTAAAACATCCGTAAAAATTGTTTGGCATGAGCCAAACGATATGCCAATATCATCAGCCACCTCTCTAAAAGTAATTCGATGATTATCCAAAATCATTTTCTTCCCTGCTTCAATGTTTTCATCGGTTGTTGACGTGCTCGGGCGACCAGGACGAACATCGTCATTGACATCTTCTCGACCTTCCTTAAGCCGGTTATACCACAATTGAACTTGTGTTCTGCTCATAGTAGACTCGTCAAACGCCACAGTCAACATTTTAAATGTGCTTGTTCATTTTTTACACAAAGCCCAATACAGTTTCTTTGATCCATTTTTTTCGAATAGTAAAAAATTGAAGACCACACCAAAACACGACAAAACTTTTTATCTGTCAAAAACAAACTGACAATCCAAAATGGCTGATATTGTCAACATACTCGCATATAACAGACATGTGTACGAACGTAACAGAAAAAAGATGCGAAAATCGAACATACGAGTACATAACTCACGAAATTTGAAAATAACGGTTATTTGTTGATCACACCTCGTATATCTTCATTTGCAGGGGTGAAGATGTAAAAAGTTATTGCCCCGCAAACAGCCATCCGCAACACTAAATCACTCTAACCTATCATTAGATATGTTTCGTTAACCACTACGAAAGTAGATTAAAGTTTGAAACCGGCAAACAGTTCTTTTTTTTCTAGACTGTACGACATCTTTACGTGGTGGCTTGAGGTGCGAATGACAACGTATTAATTGAGAAACTTTTAATAGGCCAGATTTATTACACTTTTCATCATGTTTGAGATCTTGCTATTTAAATGAATAAAGTTCATAATGTGTATTCAATTAAAAAGTTTGCAACAGATTTCTAACGAATAATGGAATACAAAACAAGGAAAAGAACGACGATGCACGATTAAAGTATGTGATTTGAAATGTTTCAGTATTAAGAACAGGAACATGATGAAAGATAGTTAATAAGATACAACAAGAGGGAGGTTAGCTTCCGGTAACTTACACAGTTAAGGTGGGGCTACCAAAAATACTTAAGTTTTGCCACAATTTTGGTATTCAGAAACCACATCGACAAAAAGAGTACAAGCTTTTATAAGCTGATATAAGAATTCTAGTATTTACCAGGCTTTAAAGTGTTGGACTTTTAAACCGCTTTAACTTGATTAATGTAAATTATGCTGTGCAATCATCAAGTGAATAAAAAGACGTAGAATAATTAAGTGGAATAGCAACAACGGTTTTGCAGTTCATGCATAGAGAGGAATAGTGTAGAGTTTTCAACTCACTCACCTCAGACATCCTCCGTAGGTTAGAGCAAACTAAGTGTCTCCAATGATGCGGCGATTTATAATATATTACGCTTGAATGCACACTTTAGCATTATTCTATGTAGAAGATAATCGGTTTTATAAAGCTAATAAGTGGTGAATAAATTGTTAATAAATGCATGCCACAATGAAGTTTAGCACTGACATTCATTTTCTGCAGCAGCATATGCTAATATGTTATATCACATTTAAAAGGACTCAACGGAATTAATGTTAATGAGGCGAAAATTTTATATCAACTTGCACCAAAACTTTCGTTGTCGTAATCGCCAGTGTAGTCAATATTTACAACGCTGATGTTAAGGTCGTTATCTGACAACGACAACGTTACCAGGACCCTCGATATTTTCGGATTTTGAAGCACACCCAGCATGCGGAACAAATGAGCTCAATCGTAATCTTCTAGTATTTCCCTTTGTAAAGAAAAGTGCAACAATTTTCCGTCGTTAAACCGAAAAGTGCTTATCTGTGTTCGTTTCTGGAAAATGTACTTCCCTCGACAGACTTTCTTTTAGAAAAAAAATGGAAAATTTACTTCCCTCGACAGACTTTCTTTTAGACATTCCCGATAACATCGCTTTTCAAGGGCACAAATTCTTATACCAGCCCTTATCAGGGGTCGAATCGAATTCTAGATGAACATGCCTGCACAACCTGCTCGTCTTTGGAATAATGGACATTTTCGGTGCAGAAGATTTTCTAATTACTCAATAACTAAAAGTAATTTTTTTTTCAATTTGGGCTGTCTAACTACTATTCACATAGGGCTTTCAGAAAATGTTCCAAACAGCTCGCGCTTTCCAATCTGAGGAGGCGACAAGTTTGAGTAATCAAAGTATCGTGCTAACATTAATGTATCTTAGGTAAGCACGCAAAATCTGTCGCCGAACTCAACCTTAATAACAGCTTAGCGGTCGCGGTTAAAAAAATCAACAAAATGGTAATGCATAATCGTCGGCTGAAAGTGCGTGAGCTAGCTAATTTGAATAGCATTTCAAAAAGTGTTATTCATCGCATATTGACCGAAGATTTGAAGATGAGAAAGCTGTGTGCCGGATGGGTGCCACGCTTACTTTCAATAGAGCAAAAACAGCATGGTGAAGATGTCTCAGTAGAGTTTGTTTGATTTTTCTCACCGCAATGAAGTTGATTTTCCCACCGCAAAGTTTGCGACGATCTTTAACCATGGATTAGACATGGGTCCATCACTTCACACATAAAACAAACGAACAGTCAAAGCAGTGGACTGGAATGAGAAAATCGTATCTAAAGGAGCCAAAGCCGGTTCCATATGCAGGCAAGGTCATATCGTCTGTTTTTATCGATTATAGGTATATTCAGAAAAGAGAAACCATCAGCGGCGAATATTATACTAATTTATTGGTGCGTTTAGATGATAAAATTAGGGGAAAAGGCCGCATTTGGCGAAAAACAAAGTGTTATTTTATCAAGCCACTGATTCATTTCAACACCGACTATTATCAGCCAAAGTTAATAGTTAATAAATAAAAGTTCGAATTGTTTCCCCAGATTTAGTTCCCACAAAAAATTTTCTACTTTCAAACTGGAAAAAATGGCTCAGTGATAAAAGATTTGCTAAGAACGAAGATGTGGAGTCTGCGGTTGATGGCTATTTAAGGGAGTTTGACATTTCTTACTATAGGCAGGGTGGAATATTTCTCCAAAAAGCGTATCGAGAAGATTATGTTGAAAAGTAAGGAAAATTTTTCCAACTCTTTTGTGTCTTTTTTGTTAGGTCGGTATGTAAAAAACATGAAATAAAATTAAGAAAATGATGGCGACCT
Organism: Philornis downsi; assembly: GCA_019455685.1. Classification (NCBI taxonomy): domain Eukaryota; kingdom Metazoa; phylum Arthropoda; class Insecta; order Diptera; family Muscidae; genus Philornis; species Philornis downsi. Next base: position 1,090,593 of record JAHXMU010000570.1, read on the forward strand.
CCAGAAACGTTATAAGGATAAGCATGATGCAAGATAAGCATGTTTTGACACTCTACAACGAAGCCATCTCTATCCGACAAGAGGATAGAATTGACATCCCCACCATCCAGGTAATCACATGGCAAAATAAGGCATGAATGCAGATGCAGATTAGTGGTTGGTAGAAACCTTAAACAACTTCTCTGGCGATTTAAACCCATAAACGACCTACAAGATTTTCTTAATTCAACAGTCGGTAAATTCCGCCTACAAAGTAGTACTTTTGAAAACGGAATCATACTGGTTTCTTTCACCAAAGATCGCTATATGTTAGTAAATGGAACTATATTTCGCATAAAGATATCTACGAGACGACCTGGCTGTCTCCCGGTCCTAATAGGGTCAACCAAATTGGTTATTTAATAGTTGACGATAAATATAGTTCTTATAATATAGATGTGTGCGTGATCCGCGGTGCTACTATAGATTTGAATCACTAACTGGGCACAGCTAAGGTACTCACAAGATTGGCAGAGTTAAAAATGGACATAACCAAGCACTCCTTAGGCACCATAAACTTCGTGATTTACGACCGCAAATTGCACATTGATATCCCTGACTTATAATTGCAACGTACTAGGCATTATAAGAGAAGTGCCATAAAATCCACGCTTGGATGTCAAACATTGTGCTCAAAGTAATCCCGGTAGGATAAAGAAAGTTGCACTGTATCTGAAGAAAAAGGTTATCAAAACGATGGCAACTTTGTGCACAATTGACAAGTATTGTAGGAAGAAACGCTACAGAAAAGTAGATATATGTATAGGAGGTGATGAAGCAATTCGAACTTTAATTCACTAATTTTAGCTATCGCAATTTTGAATGTGTGAACTGAAGCATTGTCTTGATGAAATAACACTTCTTTTTTGCCAAATGCATTTTTTCACAATTTCAGCACCGAAACGTTGCAATAAATTAACATATTATTCGCTGCTGGTGGTTTCTCCTTTCTGAAGATTACCAATAAGGATAATCCTATGTTCATCCCAAAAGACAGACGCCATAACGTAGCCTGTAGATAGAACCGTCTTGTCTTTCTTTGGACACGATTCTCTCATTCTAGTCCACTGCTTTGACTGTCCCTTTTTCTCAGGTGTGAAGTGGTGGACCTATGCCTCATCCATGATTATATTTCGACGAAAAAATTCGGCTTTATTGCAGTGAAACTTCGCCAAACACTCTACTAAAACATCTTCACTACGCTGTTTTTTGCTCTATTGAAACAAACGCGACATCCGTCTTGCGTACAGCTTTCTCATTTTCAAAACTTCGGTGAATATACGATGTGTAACACTTTTTGAAATACCTATCATTTCAGCTAGTTCACGCACTTCCAGTCGACGATCCTCTAATACCATTTTGTGGATTTTCTTAACCGTGTCTGACGTGGTCTTGGCAGCTCGTACGACCTCGTTTAAACTCTGCTAAATAATATTTTACAGTCGTAAACGAAGTAGTAGATTCCCCCAGAGTAAAATTTGACCCGGTCTAAGACCTTTCAAATGGAAATATTGAATTACATAACGGTGACTAATTTTTTCAATGTTTACAAATTCACTGAAATCATTTAATTTTGATGGCTCAAATAAGAATACTGAACAACGTGGCGCTTCGAAACTTAAAACATATGTTTTATAAGATTACAACTTTTTACCAAAATAATTTTTTTCAAACCACTTACGCCATCTATACCTCAGGTCGGCTAGTTTTGGGGCCTCCTTCGTATTTGGTGCAATTGGCGGGGAAACATCTACTATGAGCTGCTCTTTTACTTGAAAATTTTCAATTCAGAACTATACTGTCAACGATTGGAGTGTATGAAGCAAGCATTCGCCCAGAAGCGGCCAGCTTTGGCCAATAGGAGAGGAATATTGTTCCATCAGTGCAACGCCAGCCACACACATCAACAGTGATTCGCCAGAACCGAGTAAGATGCTTGCTTAGGTATCCTACTTACAGTTCTGATTTGACACCAAGTCGTTACCACCTATTCCTGTCTTTGGCGAATAATTTTTCTAGTGAAAAATTCGTCTCAAAAGAAGGTTGCAAGAATCGGCTGTCCTAGTTTTTTGCCAATAGGTACGAAGGTTTCCATAAAAGTTACGTAATGGAGTTACCTTCAAATTGGCAGCAAGTTATCGAACAAAACGGTGTATATTTGACTTAAATTATTATAATGCTAACTATGCTCAATGTAGCCCTCAATGTCATTTCAAAATAATGAATTTCTCGTCACTACACCTTAGATATAAATTGGAAACAGTTCTATCAAATTCACCAAAATGGAAATAGGCTGTGGTTATTTGACACTGATATTTTTTATAACAAAATAACATTACATATAATGGATGCAGTAAATCGTCATTCAGTGCACCGAATCGTAATCGACATTTTTGTCAGTTATATCTCTGTCAGTTATATAAGCTAACTGTGATGTAACTGGTACCAATTTCATTTGAAGCAGCTATTAATTTACTCTTCGACTTATTTCAATCTGTTTAACGAGTTTGAATAAATGCTCACAAACCAAATATCAATTTAAAATTATTGCTATGTTAAAACAGCAATCAATATTTATAATAGATAATGGAAGTTTTTCACTTTTATATTGCTTTTCCCATGTTATCAGTTATGTGCAACTATAACATAAAACTAAAACATATTAATATTTGTGGAAAATTTGGCTTCGAGCACAAATATGGTCAATAACAATGAATCCGGAAAAAGCATTTCAAAATGTATAAATGATTTCATTGTAAGGTATACGCTGTGATATGTTCAACTTTCATACTCATGTGTGTATTAAGAAGGTCTCATATGAGGCATTTAAATATTAAATGTTATACTTTGTTATAAAGGTGACCTCTTCCTCCGCCTAATAACATAATAGTATATAATAATAATATAAATACGAGATGTGTTCGAAGTATAAGCTTAATTTTCAAATTTCGCGGGCTACGTACATTCGATGTTTGATTATTAGTTTATTATGTTGGTACACTCGTCTCAAAGATATGTTGACGGTTTTATCCATATAGCATGTTTAGTTTGTTTAGTTTTGTTTTAGTTTTAGTTTGTGAGAGGCATACATAAGACAAGTGTTTTAAGTGTTCGGTGATTCGGCTTTTATTTTTACAATGGGAACAGGAAAAATTCGCAGAGGACCAAATCTGGTGAATACATTGGCTGAGGCATAATAACGGCGTTGTTTTTGGCCAAATAATCTCTCACAAGCAATGATGAGCGAGCTGGTGAATTATCATGATGCAAAAGCCATAATTTTTTGTTCTCCACAATTCCGTGCGTTTTTTTCGTATTGTTTCACGAAAACGGTGCATAACTTCAAGGTAATACTCCTCATTTACCGTACGATCTTGTGGTAAGAACTCCTGATGCACTACTCCATGGTAATCGAAGAAAACAGTGAACAACCCTTGACATTCGATCGAAATTGGCGTGCTTTTTTTGGTCTTGGCTCTCCTGGACTCTTCCATTGGGTTTTGGTTTCGATGTCATAACCATATACCCATGATTCGTCATCAGTTGTTACCCTTTTAAGCAAATCAGGATCATCGTTGACATCATTCACCAATTCTTGAGCGATGCTCATGCGACGTTGTTTTTGGTCAAAATTCAGCAATTTTGGAACGAACTTCGCTGCCGCACGCTTCATGCCCAAAATTTCCAAAAAGATTGCATTGCATGAGCCAACCGATATGGCGACATTTTCAGCAACTTCTCTAATAATGATTCGACGATTCTCCATAACAATTTTCTTCACATTTTCATCGGTTGTTGATGTACTGGGGCGCCCACAGCGAGCGTCGTCATTCACATTTTCTCGAAAAGCTTGTAACACTTGTTAACATTTTTTTGACTCAGAGTAGTCTCACCGTATGCCACTGTCAACATTTCAAGTGTTTTTGAGCACTTAACTCCATTTCTTACACAAAATTAGATGCAACTTCCTTCATTCATTCTTTTCGAAAGCAGAAAATTGCCGAACAGGCAAAACACTTGTCTTATTTATGCTTCTCACAAACAAACTAAACATACTATATGAATTAAACCGTCAACATATCTTTGAGACGAGTGCACCAACATAAAAATATAATAATCGAAAGTCGAATGTACGTAGCCCCCGAAATTTGATTATTCACCTTATTTTTTGAAAACACCTCGTATTTAGGGGGTTAATAATATTAGGGGGTTAATAATATGAAATGAAGAGGATTTAGCAGAACTAAGGTTACCAAAATGTAATCGAATTGCTAGCAAGTGCTTTAAATCACATGCATTTTATTAATTTAACCGAAGGAATGAAGATATCCATAATTTATGTCAGTTGATGCGGTATAAATATATTTAGTATGTTTTGATCAATTATGTTTTATCACTTTCTAAGTCTAACGAGCGATGTTCGTCTGCCTGCCAGCAGGTTAGCTGATATACGCGGTAACTGTCATAAATCTTTATGAAACTTCTTAAAATTTAACACAGCCGAATATTTTGCCAGACCGTAGCCTCTTGAAATTCCTTCCATATAAATTGTCCCATTTTTCCGAAATCAATTGGATTAACTTCAATTTTTGTACATTATTTGCAACTAAAATTGCTGATGAAATCAGAAAAAGGAAATCGAACGGTTGAACATGCCTGAAAATGTGGGGATCCAGGGAATTTTGGGTTGCCTGGAGCGAAAGG